>CAJNIZ010027780.1:16696-76123 GCA_905231905.1 Symbiodinium pilosum
TGCTCTTGGAACACGAAGGAGATTATGGTTTGGGCATGGATGCAAAGGGAACCGTATGCTCTTGGAACACGAAGGAGATTATGGTTTGGGCATGGATGCAAAGGGAACCGTATGCTCCTGGAGCACGAACGAGATGCAGCCTTTTTAAGACACATTCATGGAGCCATAACACCCCTGCATAGCCCGGATACTACCCCATTATAACCTAACTTGATGTAAGACCCTTTTGAGAAACTCCCACCCACGACCCTGAAACATACACCTCTCACCCTCAACCTTGTGTAGCCCCCCCTTTAACAGCTGTTCGAGCCAAGTCAGGTGCGGCTGCTGGCTCTCCCCAGATTATACGAGAGTTCGGGCGCGGCTGCCTTTATTCACGAAGCCGGGCTGCTTTATGCGTGTTTGTGGCTCAGGGTTTCGGGCTGGGCGGAGAATTGGATTTTAGGCCTAGGCTTCAGTGTTGGGTCGCGGGTTTGTGATTCAGTGGAGTCAAGGTTGAAGGCAAACCTGAATCCTGGACCCTAAAGCTGAGTCCCTACAGTTCCCTTGCCTTCTTGCATTTTACGTAGCTTCTCCAAACTGTGGGTTTTCTGGGCTGGTACAACAAGAACGGTTTGATTCTTTGGAGTATCTTGAAGGACCTGAAGGCGTAGAAACATCATATGGGCCTTGATGTGAGAGCTGCTTCGCAGGAATGTAGTTGGACACACGCCAGTTTTGGATTGCATGGTCTCATATTTTGGGACCTGTCTATGGTCTTGCCTATAATCGCTGAAAAGAAAGACCGTGCCAGTGCAGAGTCACCATTACATCAAGAGGCCGGAGTAAGGGGTCTGGGTTTCAGCGGTGTATTTTCCCGAGACTTGATCTGGAAACATAAATACCAGCCCTTTGAATAGGGTACTGTATGGGGTTCTATGTTCGTCTGAAGGAGGGTCGTTGTTTAGCTTCACAAGTTTTTTTTTTTTCGCGTCGGGGAAGTTTTTAAGCCGCATACCCATTTGATTACCCGAGTCAAGGCCTTTTTGAGTGATATCCCCAATAAAGAACAACCTTGATTCTGAAGCCATTTTGGAGTATATCACCAATAACAATCTCAACTAGGGTTGAGCTTGTTTCAGCTGCCTCTTCCTAAACCCTATACACCCGTACTTTGCCCGGTATGTTCAAGCAAGATCTAAATTTCGCAGTTCATGGCTTTGTACCCAAGAGATACTAGGGGTCAAATTCGCCCCTTGTTAAGACCCCTTTCAGGGATGACCTAGGAGGTCCCCAATAGTGCCCAATGTAGACCCCAAAATGCTCGGATCCTTGTCTTTGGAAACCGAAATGAAAGGGCTTACCTATTTCGGGGTAGTGGACGGGTCCCAAGACTACAGGTGGCCCCAGTGGTTTTGGATGTGGAGTTTAGTGCTCAACCTGGGGCGCTGTATCCGCGATTCCACGTGACAGCTTATGTTGTGGCATTCTTGTTGTTTGATACTGGGGGCTTGCAACAGGTACGGAGGTATACGCGAATGTAGAAGTTCTACAGGGCTCTGTCAGGTTTCAAGGTGACCTGCAAGTTGTAAGTTTGTCTGAGGTTTGGTCGTAGTCTCACATCTTACCTTGGAATCTTTAAGGAGATCCTTCAAAGATGCAGGACTCGACGGGCTCCTTTGAATTCTACGAACCCTGTCACCCCAAAACAAATTACAAATGAGCCCTAAGGCCCGAATTCGGAAGCCTGAATCCGAAATCAACGCCCAGGACATGCTGCGAAAATTGGGCCGAGAGGTGTGAGAAGGGATGGTTTTGCAGGGGACCCACAAGTCACATCAGCATGGGGATCATCTCGGGAGCGGTAAGGTTCCGTACATGGAAAATCTAGAAAGGCGTGTTGGAGAAACCTTGAGTTTACACACTCTTGGCTGTTCAGGAATGGAAAGAGTCTACTCCGCTTTTGGGATACCTAAAATGAGCTTTGAGAAGCAAGCTGCTACACCCTGACAGGACCACTCCTGTCTCAATCCCTAAGCTCTAGGCTCCAAACCCTTAAGCCCAGGCCAAAAGAAGGGCTTCATCAGGAAGGGGTGTAGGGGGGAGGTTTACCCACAAGCTGCCTTGAGTGAGGGTAGAGCATCCTTATGTCGGCAACCGCTCAGCTGCAGTCCTGTGACTGATATTATTATTAGTATTCTTACTGTTCGTTTTAGAGTTGAAAAGGCCTGCTTGTTCAGTTTCGCAGATCCCCCCCCTTCTCCCTTCCCTCGTAAGGACCCTTCCCAAAGATGAGATCTACTAGGAGCTTAGCTTCATGCATGAAAATTATTTGCTGGCAAAAGTCCCTACTGTCCGACGTATATGCATGGCTCCTTTAGAGGTGGGAGGCCTGCCCAAACCCGGGCCACGACACAAACCTTGACCTCCCCGAGTCCTCACCATTCTAAAGCTGAAAGCCTTACATCCTCAAGCCCAAAACTCTAAATCCTGCAACCTTGAAACCCTAAAAACACCCTGATGTAGGTGAGGGCCTGTTGGAACTTGGCTTGGTTGGGGATGTGGTGCATGGTTTTCCTGCACTTCCTTACCTGCATTTGGCCCTCTGGCTTTTTAGGGAAGTTTAGGCTCAAGGACTTGGGGTTCGGGGTTTTGAGAGGTTTGGGAGTTAGGCTAGGGTTTTGGGCTGGGCGCCTTTGGGTTGTATTCTTTTTCTGTGTAGGACACGACTGACTCAAATCAGATATTGAACATTAAAAAATGGTGATGTACGAAGGTCTATAATTAGGGACAAGGGTAGGCCCAAGCTATCTACCTTATCCTTTTCCACGCTAGTCATTTGCATGTACTTTAATTCTCTACCAGTTCCTTTTTGTTTTCTATGCCCCCGTCCACAAGGCCAATCCCTAAACCAATCCCTTCAATCTCTTTACCTCAAGCCTTGAAGCTCGGATCCTGAAGCCCACACCCTAGGCGAAACTTTCAATTCTCAGCCTTTCCGCCCCAAGACCCCAGGTGTCTGCAAGATGTAATCCCTTCATCATCCTTTTCTGACGCTTCTATAATCTCTGCAGAATTCCTCCAAGCTTCCCCAAGTAGAGCCGAAGTATCGTTCCGAGCCCTACATCCCCACAAGCCCGAAATCCCAACCCGCAAGCCTGAATCTCTTTTGGATGTGAGGTTCCAAGTTGGATCAAAGCCGGGTGGCTGGGCTGAGGAAGAGAACCTGTCTGGCCGACCATGGCACTCCCAATATATTCGAAGCATGGAGTGGGTGCCTGGGACCTAAATGCTTGAGAAGGGGTTGTGGGTTTAAGGATTTGGGTTGAGGGCGGGAGTGGATGCCCTGGGCTCAAGGAGTTTCTCAAAATCACATTCGCAGAGCCCTTGATAAAGGGGCATTCAGAATCCGTGAAGGCCCTCATTTGCAGAAACTGCCAGGTGTTTATAATGTGGCCTCGGGCTTATGGTAGTGGTGCTTAGGATTGATGGCTCAAGGTTGAGGTTTCCTCAGCTTGCTGGTCTTATCATAGGGCACCCTGTCGTTGCTTAAGGACTACAGGGATTTTCGAAGTTATTCTCAGTTTTTCAGGTGTTTGCATAAAGCAGATACCCAAGGTCATGGCACCTGCTTTTTTTCTGATGCTCAGAGATAGTACAATCCCTTTAATACGGATTGTAAATAGGGCCCCTGAACTTTCGACATTATCAAATCCCTCCACCCTGAAGCTGCCCGATGCAGGCCTTGTCAAGGCTACCTCCCTCACGTATTACAGAGAACATGGAGTTGCAGACTTCGATGGAACGAGCCCTGGTGTAAGAGATGTGGCATTTCTTTTCTGGTATGTTTGTTGGATCTTCTAAGTTACTCTTGAGAGGGATAAGGAAAGGATCTAAACAATGTTTTTCTTGCAATAAGATTCAGATTACTGAGCAGCTGAGAGTGTTGATCATGGACATACCCAAGACATTCAGGATTGTAATCCCCTCCTGCATTCTCTGAACAAGCCTCCCCGGCACGCCATAGAAACGAATATTCCCCGAACATTCGGCGGCAACAGGTTGCCAATTGTGATGGCAAACTAAGACTCCATCCCAAGGGTGGTTTGTATGCAGAATCTTCCTAAAGTGGACTTATTTTAGGGTGGTGATCAGCGACAGCAGAAGCAATTTAGTCCGACGGATGCTTACATTACATGAGGACGACAGTCCCTTTGAAGATGGGCCCAGGTGTACTGAAAGGGAATTTGGTCACTCTCCGATCTCAGGTCAGGTGAGGCTAGTTGGAGGGGTCAGGGCGACTCGGTAAGCGCTTGGGAAATCAAACGGCTTGCAGCGGTTGTAATTCATTTTTACAAAGACTTGCTAAGTGCCCTTGACCCTCCAAGTGGGGTCTGGGGTTCAGGGCAGGAGGGAATCATGACTCTCTTCGGATCCTCGAGATTTTTCTTCAATTCCCAGGATATAGGGACATATAGGGACGTAAAGTTTTGGGAAGATTTCTGTCATCCACTCTGGTAGCCATGGCAGCGAGCTCATTACGTTTCATGTGTGAAGGTGCACGGAGAGTTCCGACTGACAGGGATTTGGAAACTCTACTTTGGACTACCCATAGTTTTGGCTGTAGAACCACGTGCAATCCTGAACCACAATAGTAAACCATAATCCCCAAAGCCCAAAACTCTAAAACGGCAAGCCGGCAAGACCTCAACTGTGCGTACCATACACCAAAGCCAGCTAATGCCGAGGACTGGTCTCCGTTCTGAGCACTGCGTTTTGTGTCCTCTTTGCCTCAATTTTCACGTCCGTAGCAGCTTGGCATGAGTGAGTTAAGATGGCTTCCAGGACCCCCCACCTACCCTTAAATAAGTTTTATGTAGGTCTCATTCGTGTGTATTTAGGCTTTGTAGAGGGGTACTTGGAGGGTCCAGGCATACAAGAGACTTTCCCAAGATGACCCCCCCAACCCTACTGTTGAGGTCCTTGTGTTGCGTCCCAGGTAACCAATGACATCTCGGACCTCCGGCGCCGAAACAGGATGCAGAAGGACGTCAAGAAGGGCTCAAGCAATTATGCAATTTTTTGGGCCAGGGTTTTGGAGCTACATGCTAAAAGGTTCCAGGTGAATTGTTAGGGTCTAGGGTAGTGGCTTGAGGTGCCAGGGTTGAGGGATACTGGATGCAGGCTTCAAGCTGTCGGTTGTAGGTTGGGGATGTGGGGGCGTAGAAGGTCTAGGGGTATGAAGATCACTTTTTGTGGGTATTAGTTCCTGAAAGCGTGTGTCCTATGTGTCTTGCAGGGTAACTGTTGCGCAGGGTTGCGGGTCTCAAGCGGCAACCTAATCTACACTCTAGTCTTCGATCACCAGCAGATCTGTAGCTAGCATATGTATATATATATATATAAATATAAAGTACACATGTAAGCATATGTAACTATGTTACAATTTACAACATGTCTTGAAACTCGCTCGGTTATATTAGGCCCAACAGTTGGGTCCATACAGGCTTCAGGGTCCAGAGATTCCCGGTCTGTTGCGGGCTTTAGGGGTCCAAGGTTCTTGGGGGCTCTTGATGTGTGGGGACCACGGCAGCAGTGGCAGGGATGGGATTTAGCAGGTTCTACATCGCATTTGCCAGTTTTGCAGGTGCATGGTCAGGATGTGCGACCTCCCAGATCCCAAAACCCTCAACAACTAAACTCGACAATGCATGTACATTGAGTCTTGGTTCAAGGACTTGGTCTGCAAGTTTCCGGGTTGAGGTTTCAAATTGAGGTAAACTGTGTATTTTTTTGTTTGGTATGTCTTGCTTCGGGAGCCAGTCTTCTGTCCGCTTGGGTCTAGGTTGTGGCCTGCAAGACAGAGGTTTGTTGTCAGGTGACTGGATCATACGGTGCCGTAGCAAGTCGCCCCAAGCCCGGCCCTAAACCGTATTTGTTGAAGAAGAGCTTCTGGGCCTTGAGCCGCAAACGTGGGCCTGCTACCGCTGACCCTCAAACTTACAGCTTAGAGCTTTGCAAGCTCGCCGCCTAAGCCGAAATGTGCAACCTTAAACCCCAAAGTCGCTTCTCCTCACCACCACGTTAGTCCCTAAGCAAGCCTTGAAGTATGTGGAGCCACACGATGCCGATTTTGTGGCTGAGGGCGGAGATACCACAAAAGGCATAAGACATGCGGTACATTCAACCGCTGTCTTTGACGAGGACGCTGAAGACAAGCTGTGTGATTTCCTGCAGGCCTGTTTGCGGAGTACTCTCCATGGGGTTGTGTTTTTTGCAGGCCTGTCAGGATTGTGTAGAGATGACAGAGAGTTCGACACCGTGCTTCGAATCCTTTTATACTAGGGAACCCCGCACTCCTCTGCACTCACTCCAATCAACCCCGCAAAGCCTCAAAACCTCAAGCATGGTAGGTTTCTCAAAGTCGTGGGTTTTCTTGTCGATGCTTGTAAAAGAGACCTTATGGTGATGCTCAATAAGAGTACCTCCCCTTGCCCTAAACTCTACATCCCCTCGATCCTAATCCCCTAAACCTTACATCCTAAATCCAATAAGCCCTTCACCCGAAGTCACTGAAGCCCAAAGTCGCGAAACCCTATCCGCAACATGCAACATGACTTGAAGTCCACGCCCAAAAGTCCCGCTGCAAGCGCTGGTCGCTCCCCAGGCGCATCCTGTACCTGGTAGTCTGGAACACCAGCTCAAAAGCTATGCGCGCCGGCACATGTCCAAGGTGAGGAATGGAAAAGAGAATGCCCAAAACCATAGGGTTCTGGGGTTTTAGGTTTAGGGTTTAGGGTTTGAGGGTTAGAGTTAAGCGACCTAATTATGGGTTCAGCGTCCTATGGTGGATGCAGAAAATCCTGTTTAGCCCATGATACCAGGGTGAATCAATGATGGTGCTGGATTTCCTCCAGCCATAGTGGGGCCGGGGGTTGGCGCCGAGAGTTTAGGGTCGAGGCCTCAAGGTGTAGGGCCTGGGGCTTTCAGTTGGCGGATTTCAGAGTTAGGAGCGTGGGCGGGGTTCAATTTTTCGGAGGTCGGGCGTGGGCAAGCGAACAGGAGCATCTTGATTTTTTTTGAGCCCTGCATGGTTGTCAAGATGCACCAAATATGACAGTCCGCAATTTGAGGTCTCTCCTGTGATTTGGAGAACTTCTTTTTAATTTGTGTCAAAGTTGGCCAGCCTGAAGCACAACCACGATTTAGCTACCTTTCCTGGGTCATCCGTGTAGCTATTGGAGCCAAGCTCTTAGTTTGAGAGCTATCCGGGCGACATTCAGCGGTATCGATAGATGGGTCCCACTCATATATTGCAAAATGATGGGATTTCAGAGAAGAGAACCACTATTCCCAACCACCCCCATGTATGCAGGGTCTGGGTTCAGGGATTGTAGGGTTGAGGGGCTAAGGGTCCTTACTTTAAGGTTTTGTAGAAGTGTGGAGCTCAGGTTCTTGGTTCAGGGTTTACCATTGCTTCCTTTTTCTTTCTGCTATCCCAGCCAAAATTCCCACCAGGGTAATGTAGGGAAATCAAATGTAAAAGAAAATGGAAAATAACATAGTAATAACATATGGTCGTTAGTAAGTATGCAGGCATGGAAAAGGTTATGGAAACTAGTATATTGTTGAGATTCTATCTGGGCCACTATCGGGATACATCTCTCTATTCCCTACTAACAACCAGTCTGTGACCGTGAGATTATTTGAAATACAAGACCTCAAGCCACATCCTGCTGCTGCACCTTGTTTCAGGTAGGTATTCCTCAAAAAACTTTTAAACAATTTCAGAGAGAAAAAAAAAAGATACCCAAAAAATCTCCGCACAGTTGCTATATGGCAGCTACAAGAGGCCTGCCCCTTTTGAGAATCCTCCAGGTGATGCCACCTGGCAAAGAAGAGCTTGCAGACTCGCTCCCACATTTTCTGTACGAAGAGCTTTGCCGTGAGGCCTTCAGCCCTATGGCCTCTTGGCAGTTGGGGGTGTAATGTATGGGCTTTTACAATTAACCCTTTGGCTATTGGAGAAGAGTATACACCAAAAGTTATCCGAATTAATAAAGCCCCTACATTAGATGTTCCACAAGTTGACTTGTATTGCTTCAGGGTCTAGTGATTGCGCTTCGGTACCCTGGCTATGGTCATTGCAAAAGGCAGAGGCATCGGAACGGATTATCACCACTTGTAGGTTGATCTACGGTCAGGACCGAGAGCTCAGGAATTAGAGCTGAGGCCATAGAGATTGGGACTTGTGGTTAGGGTTTTGGATTTAGACTTCTAGGATGGGGCTTCGGTGTAGATTTTCTTCAGTTTCAGGTTCCGGGTGTAGGGTTGTAAGATGGGGTGTAACTTTTCCATAAGGCTCCGAAGGTGTTTAGTCGTACCCCAGGCTTCCTTGCAGTAAGCAGTCTTGGTTCAGAGTGGCATTCAGGCTCTTGGAGACAGGATTCGCGTTTGGGCTCTAAGAAGTGGGGCCTGGTGGGCTTTCCCCCTCCAATCTAGTACATGTTGGATTGTAATCTAGTCCCCATAGCCACATCAAACCCAAAAGGAAATACCTCGGAGCGTCCAGGTAAGGCCACGGAGTCAGTAGGAAGCGTTGAAGGTTCGGGCGATGAGCATGTTCAAAGGGTGAAAATGGGATCATGTCAGTGGCTGTCAGTGGGGGCTTTTCTACTCCTAGTGCGCCATGGTGGCAAAGGGAGTCTTGTTTGATTTTGTTGGGGGAAGGTGCTCACACTAAGGGGGGAGTGATTAGTCTTCCAGATGGATCTGACCCTTCGAGTTTACGTCTCTGTGCAGCTGAGGTCTGTCGGCACACGCTGCTGAATCTTGGCCTGCATCTGCCTTCCCAAGGGATATGGTAGTTTCCCAAAATAGGAGACCCCAATATAGACCCCAAAATACTATAGTCCTTATTATAGGGACCCCCAAAATGGTACCCCTAATGTTGGGAACCCCCCATATGAACTTTAGATGAAGTTTAGACCCTAGACTTCGGCCTGAGAACTAGAATCTTGAAAGCCGAAGCGGTAAACCTAAACAGGCTGAAATAAGATCATAGGCATCATATGGCAAGTCACTAAAGTCAGGACCCTATTGCTTGCAATTGGAAAGGCGGGGGGTTGGATAAAGACCCAAGTCATGGTCTACAAGCCTATCTCAAAGTGAAGGGCTACTTGAAGGTTCATGGGGGAGTAAAACCAGGTTTGCCATCTGTAATTGGCCGTGAACCTCGAAGTATACCATGATATCTTGCTTGGCTTGCGGGGCCAGATCCCAGAGCGGGGCTGCTTAAATCGTCAGCCGGGTGCATATGGTGAGAAGCATCCCCAACACCCATTCCCACCCGGCCTGCTTAACCCGTTCCCACCCTAGTAATAAGGTGCCCAGACGCTGAAGTGCCTATGCAGGGTAAAAAGACACTGGGAGGTGCCTGGGCCAGGCTCGGGCCAGACCCAGCTGGGCTAAAAAGACTACAGTGACTACTGATCTTCCCCCTTGAAAGGGGAATACCCTAAACCCGAAAGCCTCAGAAAAATTGCCTTTACAACAGGCGAGTACTAAAAAAACACGTTTCGAAGTTCAAGAAGAATACTTGGAAGGCTGTTCCTGGGAGGTTCCTGCAAAGGCCCCTGCGACCTTTGGCTGGGGGGCCTCTGACGTTGTGCTCGAATATATTTTCAGGTGGGAACTGAGGTTGCCAGCCCCAAGCCCTAATAGGAGATGGTTTGGGTGGTTGCCTGTGGTATCTTCACAGCGCGAGGAAGTGTTGAGAATTCCAAGTTGCCATGGATTCTTTAACACATCGTGTGAGGGTCGCTTGGCGCAGAGTGTGCCGCCACCCACAGATGGGGAAGTGCAATCTGTGCGTTGACTATCCGCTGTGCGCGATGAGAAGCTCGAAGCCCCATATCCTTCAGCCCAAACCCGAAATCCTAGAACCCAACATTAAACTTGAGCATCGGACCCCAAAACCTAGACCCCAAACTCCAAGCTCCAAAGCCCCAAACACATCCACACATTAAACCTTCAACGCCTAAACTGAGGAGGGGTCTGTGTAATAAGTACTCGGCCTTCGTACGGGATTTGTGCGTGCACAGCTTCTTGGCTTATACCATGCGTGCGACGTACTTAAGAACTAAGGGTCAACGTTTGGGCGTAAGAGTAGTTAAGGGTTACGGCTTTCGGTCTGGGGTTGAGGGTAGTTGAGGGCTTCGGTTGTAGGTAGGAGTCCTGTTCACGAATTGTCATCGCCGTCTCTGCAGACCCCCAGGACCAGGACTGTTTTCATTGCAACCTTTGCCAAATAATACTCTTCTTTTGTAGATGGGTCCTACTGGTGTAACATGTGATCCTGGTTGCCGAAGAAGCCAAAGTAATTTTGTTTTCTGCTTGCTCATAGACTGTCTATAGTTAGAGAAGGCGATGAAATTAGGAGTGTTAAGTGGACTCAGTGGAATACAGTAGCATGGTAGGGTTTGCGAGCACTACGCATTTGAAACGAACTGCTAGTTGAGTAGTACTTTAGATAAGGATATTGCTGTCCCCAATATTTTAACCAAGTTGCTAGGGTTGAATTCTCTGCTGTTTGTTTGCAACGATGGATACAAACAAAAATCTGGTCCCAAACTGCATACACTTTCTTCACCCTAAACCCAGATGGTCGCTATGCACCTGTTATTGGCTTATTGCATTTTTCCGTCAGACATGGGATGCAGTTGAGTGATCCATGGACAGAAGGTTCATTGCAGCGGTGTCCATCCTCTGAGCGTTTCAGGGTTTGTGCGTTCGGTTTTCTGATGTCAAGGTTGACCCCCAAAGCTTGCCAAAGAAAGAACATGTAGGGTCAACTGCGAGCAGATGGGCCGAGTTGGTAGTTCGAGCCCTAAACCCTTTGCTGAGCTAGGTGGATAGACCAATTGAGATGTTTTTGTTGGGGGCCCGAAACTATACCCAGCAAAGAATGTCTCGCAACCTCTTACAGGGAACCTAAAGCTTCAGCCCTATCTCAAACTCAAAGCTGCTTACACTGTATACACCCAAACCTGTTCACCATGAATCCGAAGGCATCCGTACTTCAAAAAGGTACGTAGTGGTAATTGAGTCACATATAGGCCCCATGCCATGGGCCCATATGATTTTAACATGAGACTCCTCAATCCTAACTTCTAAGCATTACACCCCAAATCCCTGAAGCCCTAATTCCCTAACCCTAAACCCTATAGCACCATATAGCTGTAACCTTAGCCCCATCACCGTAAACCCCCATAGTCCTTCACCGTAAACCCCCATAGTCCTAAATACCTGTAACCCTGAACCCCTACATCGCGTAAACTTGCAGCCCAAGGGCTTTCAAACCTTTCAATCTCAAACTCTGAGCCCCTCGCGAGCGGGTGCTTGGCTGCATGCGCCTCCTGCTGAGGCCCTGGGCCTGCATGTAGCCCCCGCCTTGTTCAGGGTCATTGTGCAGATGCTGCTCCAGCTTCCTGTTGCTCAGGCCGACTCAGCCTGCCCATTCTGTGACGCTGTCAAGGACCGCGTGGGCGACCATGCCAGAAGCTGTCCGTGTGGGGGGACCGCAGAAAGCGGCACAACAGGCTCCAATCCGTCTGGTTGCAAGAGCCCACGCTGCCGGCTTTCAGCCCTGAGGTTGAGAAGGTAGGCCTCCTCCCCCCGGCCCGATGAGGCCGGCGCCCCTGAAAATGGCCAGCGACATGCTGCCCTGCAGCTTTTGACCTAGCAGCGGCAAGCGGCTTGAGGCAAGGGGCTGCTGCCGCTGCCATAGCTGATGGGGGCCGAGACGTCGCCGATTGTGAGGTACGGAAGCGGGCCTACCAAAACACAGCTGAGCAGTGCTAGGCTGCTGGCCTCCGATTTGTACCCCTGGTGGCAGAAGGCATCGGTGGGGGTTGGGGCCCTGCAGCCATGAAAACATGGATGGAGCTGGCACAAGCCCTCGGGGCAAAAAGTGGCGACGGTGCTGCCGTTGACAAGGAGCTCCTCTTCCAAGCCCTCGCCGTCACACTGCAGCGCGAGAACGCAAGGGCCGTGCTACGAAGGGGAGGGGCTGCTCCCGAGTCAGCACCTGGCCTCGTTGACCCTTGACGCCTCCGCTTGGGTGAGTCAAGCCTGCTTGCCTTAGGGGTTTAGGGTCCCGCCTGCTTTTGTTCTGCTTGGGGTCGTCGGTTTAGGGTTTGCTTTGAGGTCTGGGGCCCCCCCGTGCTCTGCCCGCCCACGACGCGCGCATCGCTAAGCGACCGCGTCCTCCATACAGTCAGAGTTCTTTTGCCCATCTTAGACGGTTTTTTTGTCCATGTTTTCCCGCGCCTGACGAGAAGGTGCCTGAGTTCTCAGATAATCAGCCCCTAACAACTTGTAAGAACCCGTAAACCCCAAGCCTTTAACACCCTTACGGCCCTAACCCCTGAACTGTAAACCCTAAACCCTAGACCCATACCCCTGACCGCTAAACCCCTGAACCCTTAAGCCTTCAAAGCGAGGTTTGCAGGATTGGAGCATCATGGCCCAAGAGACGCTCTTCATGCCTGGCCTCCGGTGTCTGGGCCATTTTTCAAAGGGCTTCTTAGTCATATTTATTTACACATGTATATGTATATGTATGTGTATTTGTATATGTATATGTATATGTAGATACGTGTGAAGGGTTGAGGGGAGCATGTGGCTTCTATTGGATGTCTCACTACATTCTTCAAAACGAACATAAGAAATGATAAGCAACTATATTGACATAGATACAGACGGTTCAGGATTTCGCGTGTATAGGATTACGCTTTTTGGTTTCTGGTTTCCAGAACCTTGAGATCCCGTTTTTGGTGGAGGGTTGTCGTAAGAAGGAATTTTGCAAACCTAGAATTGAGGGATTTCATGTTTTTGGGCCCGAGGTAAAGCAATTTAGGTAAGGCTGAGGGCCTGGTGTCAGGTCTGGGAGTTTTGGGCTCAGGGCTCACATAAACCACAGCTCCGGAAGGTGCCGAAGAACCATGTATTCCATGCCAAGCCCGATGACATTCTGTGTGAAAGCCTTACACCCTTAAACCCAAATCCCTACCATCATCACCCAGGTGTGACAGCATGCTATTTGTCGTGCGTGGCACCATCTCTTACAGCAAGAGCCTGGACAATGTGCATTTTTTTTTTTTTTGTTTTAGGCGGTTTCTGCCCAGTAAAGCGCTTCGGCATGCTCAGGATTTCCAGGGAACGTATGTGTAGACAACTTGGTAGGTCCCTAATTGTTCATCCACGGAGTTCTGCAACACGGTTTGGGGTGTGGGCATTGGGTTTGCGACATTCAATGTTCTGCGCGTGCCAACCTTTGGCAGCAGTCTGAGTGACCCCAGAGCTGAAACTCCTCAGCCCTAATTCTCTGGCTTCGGTTCCTGACCCATACACAATTTTAGCATGAGTATGAATTCCTCATGCTTGACCTTTCGAAGGTACGCTGATACGGATCTACACGCAGCCCCAGGGAATGAGGACTGTATTTATCTTGTGCATTCCTGCGGGGACGAAATTGAAAAAGTCATTTCCGCTGGGGCCTTACACATAAAGCTTAAGCCTCTAAAGCCAAGTACGTGGCAGTACAGACGGATTCAAGTTTGCGGGTAAGCACCCCGTGCCCAGCCAGGCAGACGAAAATTCTGAGGGGTTGCAAAAAAGAATGATCAAGCCAACTTGCCCTAAACTGCAAGCATTCCTGTCGCTTTAGCAGGGCCCTGGCCAATTTCGCCACCCAAAGACCACATCCCCAACCTGAAGAGATCCCAAGCTGTGAACCCCAAGTGCCAAGCCCAAAACCCCATGCCCTAAATCAAACAACTGAGAACCTGAATCCCGATCCCCAAATTGAACTCGATAGATCCTAGTGCCTTGAACCGATCGAAGCTCAAACCCTTAGACTCTAGACTGTATGGGAATACATCGAAAACCACACATCCTGAAATTCCCCACATGGAACCCTAAAACAATAAATCCTTCCAAACCCTAAACCCTCAACCCCAAACCCTACCCCTAAAGCCCTAAGCCCGAAGCCCTAAACCCAAAAACCCTAGACCCTTAGGCCCTAAACCTTTCACTGAATTAGGGAAATCTTGCCACCTCTTACCGCCTCTGCCATGGTCAGCCCCAGGCCCGCTTGGGCTTAACACAAGAAGTTTTTCGGGTGTAGGGCTACATAGAGGGGTTTGCAATTTCTTCAGTACTCTTATCCCAAAACCCTGTTTGGGGAGGTGTACGGGGAGGAGGTTTATAGCTGAAGAGTTTCAGCCATCAGTCGGCACATGCAGAACTTTGCAAGTGTTGTTTCAAGTAGCTTCCAGGATATTGACGCATTAGCCCTGCGGCCTTGGGTGGCTCGGTTTCCCCCACTCCACAAGACTTTGGGAGGGCACAAGAAGTGGCGGGTCGCAGTTAACGTGCATTGTATTTTTTTTACGTTCCTGAGTGTTGTCGTTGAAGAGGCCCTAGACTCCCAGACGGTAATCTGGTTCTTCAGGCTCCTTCCTTCCATTTTATGGTTTCAGCGAGCTGTGTGGCATTTAAGGAGTATGGGCCCTCCGCTTTGTCTAGGAGAACTCCTTGTTGAGGTTTAGTGTTCGGGGTTTCGTGTCCACTTTGTCTTGTAGGGTTGGGGTCTTCGTGCAGCGTGACTAGACCACCGTCTTGCGTGGGAAGGAAGATCGATCGAAGGTGCGCTAGAGACCGCTGCACAAACCAACGTTCCATTTTCTGTTTTCTGCTCCATTTGATGGCAACCCAGATCTCTGAAGGAGGCATATATGTCCTTACAGAAGTCCGTTTGTAACCACTTGATCAGACTCTATCATCCCGACTTTAATTTGACACCTTGCTGCAGGTTTAGGCCTGACGCTTCAGCAATTGTGGTCTTAGGCGAGTCTTCAAGCTGAGTGTGTTTTTCTCAAGATCTGGGTCAAGGGTTCAGGATGGTGCGAGAAGAAAAGTTTGAGCTAAGCAGCCCCGCAATCTGCCGCCAAGTTCGCCCGCAAATTCTGTCAACCCATACCTCCCTTGAGCTGCTTCTGTAGCCTTGCTATACCCTCGGCAGAGTTCCGAGCTGAAACGAAGCCTTCGTTTAGCCCTGTCTGCAAACACTAAGCTCAGGCTCTACATTGACTGCTCCTAATCGTAAAAGCCTAACCCTCAGACATGAAGGCCAAACACCCCCACACCTCTCTTTTGATCGACGTGCAGGGGTTCTTGGCCAGCTTCAGCTATCTTGCCGTCACCTACTCGGAGGCCTAGGATGTGTAGTTTAGGTTTAGAGGGTTGTGGGTTCCATGGTGTTGTTTTTTGTGTTGACATGGCTCGCAGCTCGTTTTCCAGAGCTGGAATGCAGCCTGTATCAGACCATGTAAGTCATCACTTCAACATCAAGGCGCCTTGAAGTAGCCGTAACTTCAGGTGAGTAATCAGCAGCATGACCAGAATCAAGTAAGACTTTTGTTTCCGTACGAGCTCCAGTGCTTTACCAGACAGAAATGTCTTGTGTCTTCGAATGAACTAGTTAGCAAGAATCCTGAGCCATACGATCTAACGCCCGAAGCACGTAGCGCTTGCAGGGCATTTTTGAGATGCCCGCCCGGTACCCTATTTGGAGTTCAATGCGGAACTTCCTGAATACGAAGTTTAGGATTTACAGTAGGTAAATCCTAATCTCTAATCCGAGGCCGAGGTAGGCCTTATGCGAGTTTGGACTAAATCATCAAATTTCAAGTGGAATCGCAACCAACTTTGAAGGCGGAAACTGCAGGCACAGACATGAATGCGTTCTTGGGTGTTTTGGTCTGGAATTGAATCCTTTGATGCTGAGGCCTAGCACCCCAGGGACCCCGCATCGTGAATTCTGGTTTTGCCCTCACGCTGATTTCGCGACAAACGCTTTGATACGCATGGAAGATCAGATTGATCATGATTACTGGGGCTTATGCTTCGAACGGAGGACAATCCTCCAGCCCTCGCAAGCCCTAAATGGCTTCGAGGAGA
Source organism: Symbiodinium pilosum (assembly GCA_905231905.1). Lineage (NCBI taxonomy): Eukaryota > Dinophyceae > Suessiales > Symbiodiniaceae > Symbiodinium > Symbiodinium pilosum. The sequence goes on from CAJNIZ010027780.1 coordinate 32,699, forward strand.
ACCCTTTTGAAAAGAAGCCCCCCGACTTGATACCTGCAAGATTCGAGCCTTGAAGTTTTCCAGAAAAGCATCAGACGCGAAGGGCTATCATGAAGCAGCCTCGAACCCCGAACCCAAGGCCCCCAGCATGATCCCCATTACCCAACCAGAGCAAATTATACCTTCAATCCAAACCCCGATTGAAGCCCATATCGTTACTGAGGGGCATGTAAGCCATGGCCTCGCTGACCGTCCAAGTATCCCACACCCGAAACCGTTTCTAAGCGGAGACCTGCCCAGTTCTTCAAACCCGGCAGTGTCGGGAACGAGACTTTCTGAAGGGGAGTGGCTATGCGAACACTGCCTGTGGACTTTCTGGAGCTGCCGCACCCTAAACCTTAAGCCCAACTTTCACGGTTTCAGGAATTCAGGTTCTGGTTCTTAAGGCCACGGAGTCCTCCTCAGGGTTGAGAGTGGGGTTGAAAAGATTGCGGGTGTACTTACCTTATTTTAGAAGGGAATGACGGATTGGATTCTGCACGGATGACTATGGGAGCCGATTCCTGCACTCCCAGCGAGCAACAGGCAAGTTAGCACCTCAGGGCAGGATTTGCGATTTTGCTCTTTACTAGGAAGGCTTTTCTGTTGTGCACTCTGAAGTCATGCATCTTTCTGTGTGAGCGGCTCCTCACTTATATCGAGCAGATGGCCTTAGTGGATTGGGCAAGGATAATTGGTCTGGACCTATAGGGCTCTGCATAGGAAAGCTCTGAACACGGTGATGTTCGAAACAGCCATAGGCAGCTTAGTTTGCTGAGATGTTACCAGCAGGAGCAACGTAAAAGCCTCACAGCTCAATGCAAACTGTTTGCAGCAAGATGTGTGTCCATTGGCGAAAGATGGGGTTGTGGCCTTGATTTCTACACCTTCACACCCAGACCCGAGCCCAAAATCCGAAAGCCTAAGTTTGCAAGTAAGATGGGCCGCAACTGATTCAAGCAAAGCGCTTCCCTGAAACCTGGGTTGTTTTCAAGTTTCATTCAGCTCCTAAGGCCTAAACCCCAAGACTTCAACCCCAGACAGAAATTGGAACTTACTGGTATTATCAAAATATCCCTACGTAATCCAAAGTAGGGGTTCTCACCCCCACCTTTCTCGTTCAACCCTCAAACCCCTGAAGTTTTCAGAGGACCTACCTGGGACAAGCCCGGGCTGACACCGGAGCAGATATGCTTTGCCTGGGCAACGACAAGATGGTTGAACTGGCTCAGGCTCGACTGGTTGTGAGAAGGGAGTGGAAATTCATATGGAGAAGCAAATGGAACATCATATGGAAACTGGGGTTTTATAATGACTTATGCTTTCTAGTAGGGTTTAGGGTTTAGGTTTGCCGTTCTTGATGTTAGTCGGGCATGTAGGAACGGAAAAGAACATAAAAACCACGATATTTCTAGGGTTTAAGTAGCGTTTACTATAGGGATCTATTGCTCCATTTGCAGGCTACATGTGGCGGAGCAGCATGCTTTAAGGTCCTGGGTCATTGTCAGATGGAATTTCTAGTCTACTGCAACTGCATAAGGAACATGAAGTTATAGTTGTATTACCTATTTCATTATCTCCCAACAAGGAACCAGACTAGGGTGCAAGCCTCAGTAGAGGAGCCTGCGGCATCGTGCAAACGCGTTCCCTGATAATACTGCTTCCTCCTTCGTGGGACTAGAAATACTTCTTAGTTCTGCAAGGAAGCTTCCCAAGATTCGTCTTCCCATTTTGCGGGCCCTGAACAAGGAGTCCCAACGATCAGGAATATAGCTGCATTATACCCGAATCCTCAATTTATTTCTTGAGGCCTCTGCAGTAGATACCCGATGGGCCTTGAGCCTGGGTTCCCTTAGGATGCCTGTTGAAGCAAACCCTGTAGGCCTACAGGGTTCCATTTGTGATAAACTGCTTTCCCCACAAACCCCAAACTTATTTCTGGTTGGTGGGAAATGAAAAGAGGATGGGAATACATGTAGGGAATCCTGTCAGTCCCCAACTCCCTATTAACCAGCAGTAGGCCAGTCAAACCCCAACCGCGAACTTTGGATTGGGGACATTCAGCCTGTCTGGCAAGCGTTGCAAAGTGGAGCAAGAACTTTTCAGTACCCGCCCAAGTTCGACTCCAGCCTATCCTGAAAGCCTTACCCCAACCTGGAACACTTTCACGAAAAAAAACCACATCCTTGACTCCCTGCAAGCTTTGGGCTAGGGTTTTGGGTCGGGAAGCGAGACATTCCAACCGGGACCCCTGATGTGCGGATCCGTGAAACACTCCACCGTTAAACACTCCAGGCTCCGACTCGAACATCGCTTGGCTTGGAACTTGGGGGATGCCCCAAACCCTGTCATTGAACCCCCCATGTTTGATTTAAGGCCCTAAACCCTAAACCAAGAAGTTACAGAGTAGGCCCAGTTTGGCAAACTTCTTGGGGAAGACAGGAGGCAAAAACTTTGCATGCCTCGTGTACCTCTCACATAGCTCTCGGTATCCTCATGCTTCTTTATGCACCCTTGCACAGTGGACTTCACATTTGATATTTCTGTAGGAAAGACGTTCCCAAGCGTCAAGCATTGGGAGGTCTGCAAAGAGGCCGCGCCCGAGATCGCAAGGTATGCAGAGCTGGCAGTCACTTGTTTCGAAGAAAAGACTTTCACACTTGGGTTCGAAGGGTTCGGCGTGCAACGACACAATGTATCAACTACGGTAGCTGCGTTTCCTTTGTGTAGAAGCAGAAGTGCTGTAAACTAAACTCAACACCTTGCAGCGTAAACTGCTAGCCCAACACCCTAGAGAGCGTTCAAACTTCACCATACAGGTCCGTTGGGCAAGCCTTGCAATCCAAAGAAACCTTCTAAGTATCACTGTGGTCCTCATTAGACCATTCGACGCCTGATCTTATCTTTAGCTGTAGCGGCGACCTGCACGGTCTAGCTTGATGCAGCAAGAAGCTCAACGGGCAAGGGGTATCTTGTCTTTGTTGATGTCTGTTCTCAGGTGTAGAGAAACATGCATTGCCAGAAGTGATCCTTGGGCTTGAATTGCTTCCTGAAACCCTATAAAGCCCCAAACCCACAAAGTACCATGTGCAGATTACAATTCTGAGTCCAGAGCAGTAAGACGTTACATATGCGCAAGTAGTGAACCATTGTAGGTAGGGGTCTTCATAAAGAGTGCCAGAAGAACGTGCAAACGTGAATTATCCTCTTTTTTCCAGAACAGACCCAATGTACTTGGGAGATAAGATTGAAACAAACCATGTTGCACGTGAAGCGCGATTGCAAATCCACATACGAAGCCCAACAAACTTATAAAGCCTCATGAAACCCAGTAGAATCACTAGAATCCTTAAGTACCAGTCATAGCACAATAGAAGCCTTTACATCCTGGCGAGGTTACCTTGCTCAACTCAACGGCTGAGGACACATTTGCTTGCAACTTCGTTTCGTGCTCGGATAGTAGGGCCTTGGGTATGTCATGACTGCTGCAAGGGCATGATGCCGAATTTTGTCGGCGTTTTTTGCCTGGCAACCGTTTGTATCAGGGTAGCAGTGTTGATTGACATTCTCTCGTCACCATTTTGCCACAGTTTAATTCTGTTGCCAATTGCTTGTCGTGCTAGCAAAGTTACATTGCATAGGGATGACCGTGCATAGTCAAGCCTTACCCTTCCATGCATGAGTAGAACAATGTTGCCACCATTTTCATCATGTGCCACCCCTTCTTCGCCTCAACCCACACCCCAGCCCCAAGCCCTAAACACTAATTAAACCCCCTTTACACTTACCTCCTAAAACCCAAACGTTAAAGCACTGTGATTCTACAGGCCTGCAACTCCGAGCCCCTTAGCCCCAATCCCTTTTCAACTTCCAACACCTGAAGGAGGATCTTTCTGACCTGTCCATCGAGATTTCACCCTCCTGATGCCTTTCTCTTGTTTTGACGTGCTGTAGCAGCATCAATGCACAAAAGCCTCAGAAAGGTTTTTAAGAAAGTTTGTAAGCTCGGCTGCCTGCAGGCCATGCTACACACTTCCGGTAGGATTCTTGTAGCATCTGGACCCTGAACCCTTTATGCCCATTCGAGCAGAACGATGGTTAGACTGCCTAGTCAAACTCAGGCCGCGTGTTTAGACTCCATCATGCGATCGCAGTGGGAAGACTGGGGTGTAGGCGCACGACGTTGTATGGAATCGGAGCAGGATTTTGTCCACTCATGCCTTCCATGGTGCTTTACTCTGCCTAGTCTAGCCCTTGTCGAATTGTTAAATCGCATCCCCCTGACCAGCCACCTTGTGCTACTAGAATTTGTCATGTGAATTAAGAGGGGCTATTGAAACTGCACCACCCTCCTTCCATGGAAACGCTTAGTTACTGCACCGTGCGTTCTGTGCAAATGTTTGCTTTTCTTAAAGAAGCTAAGAGGCTACTGGGTCCTTGCAGGCATACTGTCGTACCTGCGCAGCTACGTGCTCATGAGCATCTGTTCCGGGTGTTCTATAACGGATACCTTCTCCACGATAAGCACATCCAAGGTCGGAGTGATTGATTGGGGTACACTGTTGCAGAATCAAAGGCAACCAAGGGAGGGCAGCTTCCAATAGGGCTTCGTAGAGACGAGACCCGAATGCTTTCTCAGATGCGCTCTTGAAGCAGCAGCAGCAGCAACAGGAGGACGAGGAGGAGGAGGAGGAGGAGGAGGAGGAGGAGGAGTCGTCGTAGTAGTAGTAGTAGTAGTAGTATCAGTCGTCGTAGTAGTAGTAATTGTACTTGTAGTTGTAGGTGCCGTAGCAGTAAGAGTAGTGGTAGTAGTCGTCGGAAGAGTGGGTAGTCTGCATCCCCCCGTGCAGTGTTAAAGCCTGAGCGTGAGACCTGCGTCCTCCATTTGAGTTGCCGATTCTTTCGGCATTTTGACAAGTCTTGAGCTTTTGCCAGTTGTGTAGAGAGATGATGCGTTTGTGTTTGAGTGCTGCTATGTTTTCTGGCACGTCTGATTTGTTTGCTTCCTTTGGTTTCATGGTGTGCCTTCGTAGCCTGCAAGCAATCCAACAAATGCAGACCTCAACAATTCGAAGAATCATTGCAGATTTTATTCTTCAAAGTTATGTTTTTTTGTGTTGTTTCTCGACTTCTGCCAAGAGCCGGTGAGGACGCAGGCGCCAATTTGTGTCAAATTTGAGAATTTGAGATCCCAAGGTCAGAAGACCTGGAAGACAGGTTGACCCTTGACAGTGTGCATGGGTCTTGCTGTGCAAGCGGTAAGTACCCTTGCTACGCAAAATGTTGCTAGTGCAACACCTAGAATGTTGAGCGCCAAACCCAAACCCTAAGCCCTAAGCCCTGAACCTTTGACCCCAAACCTTAAACCGCCATGAATACCGCGAGTGGGCTGCTTGGTTTGGAGTTTCAGGGGATTGCATGAACCAGAGATGCTAGGTTCGGCCCCCATACGCTAACAGTCCATTTGCTACAAGGCTTATAGGGTACTGTTGCCGTGCGGGGGCTGATCCCAAAGAATGTGCTCGGCTATCCCAACTCCTGCATGCTAGTAAAAGTCCGGCTGCGATATCCAGTGTTCCAATCAATTAAGCAACTATACAGGCAAATCCATCGGCCAAGCAGTTGCTTGTTCTTTGGAAAGAGTGGATGTTTTGAATTGCCGTGGAAAGGGGCTGGTTATTGATGTAGGGTTCAGGGTCTCTCATGGTCTTGCGAGGTTAAGTGGCTGATTCTGCAACAGCTTGGAGTGGCTATATGCATCATAGTCTGCATTGTAGGGTATTTTGATTTCTTCCTTACTGAGCCAAAAATGACACCCTTAGAAATCCCAAACCTTAAACCCTAAATCCTAAAGAGCCTCAGGCCTAGTTTTGCCAAAGGCGCGGCAACATCTCCCGGAGCCAGCACTCCATATGCGCAGGCTTGACACAGGCTTTGCTTAAAAAGCCACACCCCCACCCCACCCACTAAACCAGGCCCAAATCCGGCTTCATAAAGCCATTGGGGTTTCTTAAAAATGATGGGTACGTACGTGTGCGTTTATGTGAAGAATGTTGTGAAGCAATGCATGAAGATGTGCACATGTCTCACATCGTAGGGTGATAAGTACCTTCCCAGAGGTCCAGGCATAGGCTAATACCTTTGGGCTGTCCCACCCTTAGCCTGAATTGCCTTCGCGCAGATGTCCTTCTGGACGTAGTTGGAGGGTCGAGGCAACTCAAGTAAGTAGATTGATGCTGTGGATAGCTGGGGTTGTTAAGTGCTTTTCGCCCCCAACCTTCGAGTCAGGGCCAGATCTCAGAATGCTGTACTTTGGTTATCTTGAAATACATTGAAGTGGGCCCCTCCCTCTGTATTCAGCGGTAGGATAAGGGGTGTATAGGGATTCTGGTAGCTATATGAGGTTACAAGGGCTCGTATAAACTCTGCCTTTGTATTGGCTCGGCCTTTGCCTAGCATAGTGCAGGGCTAGCATGATTCTTGATGTTGATTTGCACCGCTCCTTCTATAGCCACTGTCTGAACAACAATGCTGCAAGGCCCTCAAACCTAGGTGGGAGTAATGTACCCCAAGGTTCGAGAAACCTCAAGGGAAAGGAGTGGTCCCATAAAATCATATGGAGGCCTGGGGATCTGTGAATTATTGGGCTCGTCAACAGCAACCACAATTGCCAGAAAGGCCCGCATGCCAAAGCTGTTGTGTTCTTGGGATGGTTCCTGCTTATTTGATTCCAGAAGACTCAGTCTTTTGCTACCTTCTGAAGAGAGTAGAGTATAGCTCCCTCAAGACCACCAGTGTTGGGTTTCGATCGCTCGGGGAAAAGCGCAGGATGTTGTGTGCCTGTTGTTCAGGCAATCAGACTTATTGCACATCCTACCTATCAATGGACCGGTATACTTCATTCTACTGGTTGTATAAATAGGTAGGTCAAGGACTAGTGACGAGCGAGCAGTAGCCTCTGCACTGTGAGCGTTTTCTTGACCGGCTTGAGTTTATCTCGACTGTCTGTATGAACACCTTAAGCCCTACTCCAAACCGTAAGCGCGAATATCATTCCAGTTTCCAGTTCATTTTTTATGTGATTCTCCATTATGGCCTCAACCCCAGACAAACCACAAAAGGCTTCGTAAAGACTGATAAGCTCATCGAACCCCACTGAAACCCTATAAAGCTCCAAGCTGTGTTCAAGCCTCCTGGCCCCAAAGGGACCCGACCGATTCAGAAAACTCTGTTTAGCCTTGCTCGTGGTCCGGTGCCGTGGAACATTTGCAAGCACAGGCACCTCAATGGGGGCCAATTCCACTAAGCCTGACTGTAATTCCTCAATTGAGAGTGAAGATGCTCGGATTGTGCTGGATCCTGCGCCCATTGGCCACTCAACTTTGCAGTGCCAAAAGGCATGTTGCATTTTTTTGATTTCTTTTATTCGAAGTATGCAGCTCAACAAGGACTCGCAGTGACCAATTCACGTAGTCTCAAACCCTAGACCCCCGTCGCTCAAGAGACAGCAGGGAGCTTGCTGTTTTCCGAAGGCAGGAAATCAGACTTGGAGTTCGCCGAAAACATGGTTTAGGGTTTGGTTTTACGGTCGAATGAGAGGCTGGAGCTGGGATATGATAAGTGTTGTGGAGGCGCTGTTTACGGGTGACATATGTGCATGTGCGCTAGAAGTGGGATCGTGGGGGATCGTATTTCTGTCCAGATGATTGCAAACCCTGGGGGCCCCCAAAACAGGGGGCCCGTTCTGCGTACACAGCGGCTCAAATCCCCAAATCCACAGACCCTGGACCCCAAAGCTCTCAGCCCCAAATCTCTAAACCCACAGACCATGCACTCCAAAACTGTCAACCTCAAATCTCCAAAGCTGCAAACCCTCAACCCAAGCCAAACCCTTACAGCCTGAACCAGCAAACTCTAAACCCCTGAGCCCGTACAGAAACCTAGAAACAAGCCCAGTTGATCCAATTGTGTCTCTGTCCCTGACCTGTGGCTGCCACGGTGAATTCGCTGTGTCAGGCTCGAAAAACGAGGTTCAGGGTTCAGGGCTAGGGTATATAGGACCCGGGGTGTAAAGAGTCCAGGATGGTGGTTTGCCGGTGGTCCTACATCAGGCAGGAATGGCCCGTTCCATGAGGAGGTTTTTAAAAACATTTGTGGCTTGAAGCCCTAGCTCACCACTGGTCTTTGTTGATGCTGATAGCTGAGCCCAAAGCTACTACGGCACCGAACTCCTAAACAGTGCGCCTTGCTCAACAAGTTCAGGCCCTAGCCCTAACCGTAGCGAAGCTATCCATATCTTGCGAGGGCTTTCGGGCATGGTGTTTGGGTCTCATCTAAAGCTAAAGGGCTTGAGTTTCGGGGTGTAAGGGTGAATCTAGAATCACAAAACGAACCTTCCCGCTCACACTCTCGAACTGCGCATTATGTATTGCACCCAGCATAGGCGGGAATCAAAGATCATCATCTAGATGACAGTTTGGGGTAGGTGTTACTGCCTCCCATTGTTTTGATCAGTTCAAACACTTGACGGGGCCTCTCAAATATTACAACCGGATTATGACTCTCGGCGACGTTTTCAAGGTCCTTGCTCTTGGCTCCTTCAGACTTAATTAGAACGCCCTGAACGCCTGGAACCTAAAGCCTGATGCAGCCTGAGATCTTCTTCCGCTTGGAATGGTTATGAGAAGTGCGCCGGCAAGCCGGCTTGCGTTTTGCAACCTGCTGCGGTTTTTGCAAGGTTAAGCCACAATGCAGCTCAGGCGCACACGGCAGGGTATTCTTCTGGGTGCTGAGTAGGGCCATCACCCCGGGTATGTTTGTCATATTTTTCTGTGACGATGATAGCCCTACTCAGTTATCAAGTTGGAGTCGCGCTGTTGCAGACCCCTGGGCGACAGATCATTCTGCGATGCTGAAAAGATTCAGCTTGGCAGGCGTGGCACTGCCATTTGCCCTAAGGTGGTTGCGTTTCGCGCATGGGGTTTTAGCATTATATGAGTGGCTTCGGGCCCAGAAAGCATGCTTCATTCTGTTGAGTTTGCATAAGTAGGGAGACCATGATTTTTCTTGGGAAGCCTCTCGCACAGTCACAGTGTACGTGGGGCTTTGGGGGGGTCAGAGCTCTGGTGCAAAGCTGTTGAGCTGCAGGTTTGTTGCGTTTACAGGCTGAAACTCTTGGGAGATGAGGGATATCTGGTTTAGGGTTTAGGATTCAGGTTGAACATGATACGAGAGCAAGGCTAGAGTCAAAATCATGTTGAAAGGGTTGAAGAGTTCGACAGTGGTTATTACGGCCCCTCCACACAACTTTCTTCCTGGTAACCGTTTTTTCACAGATACCACTACTGGATTCCCCTCTTCTCGATATAGTAGCAGAAACGGGCGCCAATAAACACCAAACCTCAAATCCAGAGAGCCCGAGCCCCTACAGCCCTAAAGCCTAAGATCCAATCCCTGAAACTCAAAAAGTCCGCTCGGGGCACACACCAGCTAGATATCCAGCTTGAAGCCTGAATATGGGGTTTTTCGAATAAAATGTTTTTTGGAAAAGGGTCTTTGGGTGCTCACAGGTTTTCTGGTGCCTATAGCTCCAGGACATCCCAAAGTCGACCCAGAGTTTGAGGTTTTGTTTCAAGGCTCCCCAGTCGAGTAAGCCCCAAAATGGTTGGGTTTTAGTGATAAGGGCTTTCTTGAAACATACTTTAGGCTCACCGCACCTGCGTTCGCATAGTGAGCTGTACTTCTTATGGAACTAACCAGGGACAGCTATGGTTTGGGTGGTGATGGTCGGTGATCGTATGTTTCAATTTCCACATAAAGGGTTCCCTTCCAGACCAAGAATGTGGCTTTGAGCTGGACACCTTATAGCCCTAAACTGCTTCCTGCAACGTAGCCCTAAGACCCAAGGCCTAGATCAATGCTTGTGACTGCTTCCTGCAGCTGTTTTTAAGGGTGTAGCGCAGGAGCCGGCATTGTTGGATACAGAAAGCGCCATGAGTGCTGAGAAACGTGCCATCATGGTGGCTTACTTGGAAGCTTTGCGGGTCGTTGTGGGTTCAGGGTTGCGTTTTGAAGGGGTTTCAAGGACAAGCCACGGCAATCTTGATTGTCATTGTCACCAATGCTAGTCCCAGTTCTCATGTAAAATCTCCATTTACTGGAACCATTCTGGTTGCGGCATTTGCTTTCCAACGTCAATGGCCTACAGTGCTTTCGCGTTGGAGCCAGCAAGCCCCAGACCCGAATGGTGCTCCAATTCGTCCCTCTGACGCTAGGTCACTAGGCCAGAAGCTATGACAGTCTCGATAGGACGTGTGCTATGCTGTCCAGGGCCCTGCCTCACCAGCACTGGCACTTTCTTCGGTCACCAACAAAAAGCTTTCTCTTCGACTTTTGGGTTCCTGGCTTCCTGAAATCGTAAACACATGCATTGTTCCGGTTAATCATCCTTTCCGGCCCTGTTCTGCTACTTCATCCTTTTCTTGTACCCTGGCAATAACTGCAATTATTGATCGGGGTTTCCTTGCTCCTCATTGAATGCGTCAGGCCATTTAGAACTCGAAAACCACATCCCAAACCCGAAGAGTAGGATTGGAAGTAATCTGCTGTTTTTTTTCAAAACCTTCAACGCCACGACAGGAGCATTAAAACCGGCATAGACCCTTTTACAACCCTGCTTGAAACATTGAATCTGAAACTGCACACACGTTAGACCCCTTGACCTTGAGCCCTCTGAAGGATCCTCAAGCAAAGGTCCACAAGCTTTGCAAGAAACCATGAAAGCCCCAAACCCGACTCCTACACCGTAAGCCCTTCACCCGAAACCTCATGCCTTAACGCTAACGCGAGCACCTACCCAGGTGGGAGCCGCGGCCTCCGTTGCATGCACGGCCTTCGTGGGAATGGCGCCCTCCCAGGCCATTGGGGGCTTATCCAGTATGCAAGGAACTCTCCTAGATTGGGTTTGGGGTTTGCGACTATTATAGGTAGGGCTGAAGCTTTGGGGTCAGAGGGTAGGACTCCAAGTCCAGCATTTTTGCCTTAAGCTTCGGGTTTTGGGGAACTTTCAGAGAATTGAGCAAAGGCCCAGGGCCAGTAGGGCTTGAGGTACAGGCTTTGGTGTTTCAGGCTTTTGGCGGATTTTGGTTGTTCAGTTTTCCGCGAGGCTCAGGGCGAGGGGTTTGGGATATGTACCCAACATTCAGGGATACGTACGTTGCAAGCGTCTGTATACCCAACCCTACACGAGACCCCAAAGCCTTATCATCCTCAAGCCCACCCAACGCCGCAAACCCCTAACCTTCGGCAAAATTTCTGTGGAGGGCTGCCTTCCAGGGACGGAATTACATCACTTCTGCAAAGGTGCAGACAACTTGCTGGCTGTTTGCAGGGAATGGCTTTTGACAAGGCTTTAGATAAGTCCTTAAGTACAAAACCTGGAACGTGAGGCGTAAACCCTGCACCATGCACTCTATCCTCTAAGCCATTAAGTCCCAAGCCATAGACTCTAAACCCAAAACCTTGGGTCCAGCAAGGAAGGTAGGTTCACAGGCACGCTGAAGTCAGGGTAACAGGGGTGATCGTGACATAGCGGGGCTGAGGCAGTTTCTAGGCAGGCGGAAAAGCGTCCTCAACAATCTTGTCCCTTGAGCCTAAGGTGTATAGAGATAGTACCGCCAACAATGGAGAATTGGAAAAGAGAATGGAAGCTGGGGTTACATCGAAGTGCAGTCCCGGCCGGCTTTTTGGGGTGAGCATCGTTCGGCAAGCTGCACAAGACAGTTAGTTAGATTCTATGCGCTTCTTTTTAGCTTCTAGGAACCTTCTCTTCAACTCTGAACCCAAACAAACTAAAGCCCCAATCCTTAAACCTAGACCTTAGCCTTTGAGCCCTGAGCACGCAACACTGAAATGAAAGCGATTTAGCTTGTGTGTGACAGGCACCTGCCACTCCCGCCCTGCGCGCCAGTGCAACCGCGGCTGCAGCTTCCGCCTCCTGTTTTCAGAAGCCCTGTCGGTGGTCTGTCAAGAAGGGATGGGTTCCTGCAGCAGTCCCAATGCAGGCCCTGCGAGTAGACCGTGAGTTCCATGCCTTCAGTGTTTGCTAGCCCCCAGTACGCTTTGTCTGTAGGCTTTACACCAGATCAAATGTTCTCCGAGCCTCAGGTGCCCAAAATCCTGTAATCACAAGGTATTTTCGTTATGGCAGAAGACAAATCCAAGAAGTTTGAGGCCTCCTCCTCCTCCAGCGCGCCCGCTGCTGTGGGTGCCGCCGCCGTAGCTTGGTTCAGGGAGTAGTGTACCCATTGGGATAATATTAGGGTATATATTGGTGTTATATAGGAATAATGGAAAAGAAAATGGAAACTACCACAATATAATAGGGTATATATCCCTGTCACATAATGTGTACTGGTCTGGGATCTGGGGTTTGGGTCTCGTGTCGCTGGCACTTTGGAGGCTCGACTTTTGGGCTACACTGTCACAGCCATGGTTGCTTCATCGATGTTTTGGTTGCTGCATCTATTCGTCGTCAGCCCTTCCTAAAGGTGCACAGGTTCTTATGGCTGTATAGTGCGTTTCTCAACCATATCAGGTTTTTGCTCTTGTTTTGCTTTGGTTGTTATTCCGATTTTGCCATTACCGCCAGAGATGGGGTTTGGGGCCCCGGCGTTCAGTTACGGGCTATGTAGGGTTTAAGGGTCAGATATTGGGGGTATCGGCCTGGTAACGAGTATGCAACTCTACCAAAGTAAAATTCTGGTTTTAGATGGTTTCAGGTCAGGTTCTTGGGTACCATTTCTCAGCGCTGAGCCCTACACCCTATATGCTGTAAAGGGCCCTCGACCCAAAACCCATTATGACTAGCGCATGCAAGCCAGAAAACCTTAACTCTGCAGCCTAATAAAGCTGCCTCCGAAATTCTTAGCTAAGCCGCTCTCAACCCTTGTCACTTCTAAGTATTAAGCGCCAGTGGTCCCCTGAATTCTGCATCCCAAGATCCTTCGATTCCACCCAGAACAGTACGGCCTACATCCCAAACCCTACTTGTGGTTTCCACTTTGGGGTTATACGAGGTAAAGAATTATACCTTACCTGGGATACTTCTAAGCCTAGTATGGGCGCTTCAAGTAATTAAGCTCCATTGCACATGGCAGCAGAGGTTGTGGCGGCTGGCTTTGCAGCCGCAAGGGGGCGCCGACAGGGTGCCAAGGCTGGGGCCTGTGGGGGTTTCCGGAACTTGGGAGTCTTTTGTTGGGGGTTCGTACTTAGGGTATAGTAGGGCGACCCCTAGTTACATAACTGTGGGAACTTCAATTTGGAGTGTAGGGTTCAGGGGATGAAGGCCTAGGGTTTCGAGGTTCAGCTCTAATATTCTGTGGTTAGGGTTTGGGGCTTGGGTTTAGTGTTCTCATGGCTTAGGGGTCTAGATTCTCAGCTTAAAGTTCACGATCTCGAACATTGCGCGGTATGGCTTTTTCTCAAGATGGCAAAGCGCAAGTAGGCATGGATTTGGAGTTATGGTGAACTTCCGGAACATTTTTGATTCAGAATGCCCATTTCCGTGTGACTCTTGTAATCTCAGTAAGCCGCAAATCGTTTTTGGGAGTTCCCTCAAGCCCTTACCATGAACTTTACTGCAGGCAGAATCCAGCAACCCCCTGCAAGCCCTTGAAGCTCCCAAGTCTTGAGAAGCCATAAACCCACATATCCTTCTCACACAGACCCCGCAAGTCCAAACCCTAAACTCTAACACACAACCTTAGTTTTGAGAAGAGCCAGGTAGCTCGCCGTCAGCAGGCGCCCAGGCAGACTGCGGTGGCAGAGCGAAAGGTGGCTCTGCAGGCAGTTTAAGGTTATGAAATTTCTGCCGTCGCCACCGCCTCCCACCACCGCTGCCGCCATCACCACCATCATTCTGACCATTATTGGCTGCGGTTCTCAATGGTTTTCACCGCCAGTACCACAATGATAGTTATTCTCATGTCTTACCATTATTACCGTGATTGCCATTGTTACCACTGTTCTAACCTTTATGAGCATGTTGAAGCTTTTTAAGTTATTGCATTGTCATTATGGCTTGCCTTTACTCCGGTTTGCATCAAGGTTCATGTTGCTAGTTTCATTGATTTTCGCTTCGGGGAGCAGTCACATCGGGCTGGCGACATGGGGGATACAGGGATACACTTCAAAGCCCCTGTGATAGTGGGAGGCTTTGGTGAACTCTCTCGGGTTTCCATCCTTTTCGTTCAACAATGCCACCATTTGTGAGTATAGGCGCTGTGAACAGGATATTCGGATCACATGTGGCTTTGGCTGGCTGTAGGGCATCTAGTCCTCAGCGCGGGCACACCCAACAATAACAAGGGACTCTGTTCGACACGTCCATTTCAGCAGGATGAAGACTGAGTTCCAGGTTCCGGGTTCGTGGATTTGTTCTGTTCGGAGTTTGAGATTCTTCAGCATTGTGTTTCTAGGTTTGGGGTCTCGGGCTTCGGGTGCAGGATGAAGGGATCCGGGGCGTAGACGGGTAGTCTGGCTAGACGCAGAATACTTGCAGCCGCATCGCATGAGGTACTTGTCAACCCAATGGAAGTTATCCATGATCTCCCTTTACCGCAATCTACAAGCATGACCCATAGACAGCCCTTCACGTCACGATGCACCAGTATGCCTTGAATAACCTGCCCTCAACCCTGAGCCCGTCATCCCAGACCCAGCCAAACTTACATCCGAGACTCGAGACCCTGAATTCAATCGCTTCTTCAGCCCACCCCTTTCACCCCCGCGGACTCCTGACGAAGATTTTTCGGTTGATTTCGTTGAGAAGGGGAGTGCTTGGCTGGGCCCTTAGGTCGGAGACCTGTCTGGCGCGCTTCCGGATTGCCCACCAACTATCTGGAACGCCGATGACATCGACATCAAGAGGCCTCAAAGGGTTCACGGTGCATACGGGGCTTACCACCGCACCCTGAAAGGCTTGTTGGGCCGCAGGGGCTTGTGAAGCTTCCTGGCGTAGGGTTTTAGAGCCAGGGTTGAGATCAGCATCACGCACATTCTCGACGAGACTTGGCTTTCGCACGTCATTAGGATCTATCACATGGTAATTTGAGAAAAAAAGTGACGGTATCTTGCGTTTGGAACGGTAAAGAATTTTCGCTCCAAAGGCTTGACCTCTACGGATTCTGATTGTTGAGCGTTTCAGGGGTCTGCTTTATGTTGAGTAGGGCCTGGAGGAATGGAGCCCTCAAGTAACAATAGCAGTCCCAATCCCCATATTCCATGCCTTCCCTTCATTTTATACGACCAACTGCGATTTAGGCTTGGGCTTCGGCCATCGAGCTTTCAGATGGAGTTTCAATGTCGCTGGCTATGCAAGCCGGAAATCATGGGAATGGATCCCGCAAGCATCCGACGCCAATCTAGGACCGCAATCCCCCTGCCAAATATGTGGCCCTCAGCCAGAAAGCATATTCTGAAGGGCCTAATTAAGCCTTCAACCACAGGCTCAACTTCTAACCCGAAAACTAATCCTTGAATTAAAAGGATGGTGGTGTTCATAATCGCTTTTATAGTCCCATAAATCTGAAAGGTCCCCAGGAATGCCTGATTTCGCGCCGTTCCCCGCAATCAAGCCCAAACCCTGCAGACGTCTTCTGCCCGCATGTACCGCTCGCTCTCGAATCCTATAGAATTCTTATATGATGTTACTCACAACTATTCATGAACCTCCAAGAAGCCCTGACAAGCCGTGCTAAAAGGATGCGCTCCTAGATAGGGCTCGGTTAGTTGGAAAACCCGTGGGTTAAGAGTGTAGCGAACCCTCACCCCTCTTCTATCCTTGCCCTCGACCTTGCAAACTTTTGAGCACTGCGGCATTACGCGTAGACCCTCAAGCCTGGACGCACAAAAAAGAAGGCTCCCAGATATAAACAAGACCGCGCCTCTCATTATCGACGCCGCAGAACTTGCCGATCTGCCCGGAACTCGAGGGGCTATGAGGGGCTCATACTTGGAGGTTTATGAGTAGATACAACAGGTGGTATAAGTGGGATTCCTGCAGGGTGTTGTTGGAGCTCCATCTTTTCGGCTACGCGGCAGCTGGTTTTCTCCTGTAGCCGGGCATGAATTCTATAGTCTGTATCACGCAGCTTCCAGAGGTTGGGCAGCAAGTTGGGTACAGCATCTCTTGGAGAGGCGACTAGATGGCCTCGTGCTCCTGCTGCCCTCAGCCCCACACATGAGCCTTTCCGCTCTTAATCATTAGAGAAAATTGCAAGCTCAGACTGGTTTTCTACTGAGCCGGCCTGTTGGATGTATCTGTCTCAGAGGCCTGAAGCCTTGGTCATGAGGCACGATCTTAAATTCTCAACCCTGAGCCCATATGCAGCTCTTCCTATTTGGGGAAGTGTAACTTCGGCAAATTCCCGTAGAAGGAGGTGTGGGTCAGATGATCAAAGGGTATAAGGTGGACCCAACCGACGGACTCCAACATTGGCATCCATATATAGCCCATACATGCCTACTTTGTGGATACTATTGTCAGTCCCCCTTTCTAGGGGTGCCCGAGATGAGTGCTTCATCGTGAAATTCTGAACGTCAGCCCCTTGAGCCCAATCATCGAAGCTTTTGGAATAGCTTGTGCAAAGTACTAGGGCTTTACACAAAGAATCTGCCCTTCAACAATTGATCACCACTGTTTCTGAAAACGGAAGTGTATCTAGAGCGCTTGCTGAAGTATCCAAGTCATACAGACGCTGGTGCTACCACCCGCCCTCGCAAATGTCCTCCACAGAGGAAGCAGGGCTCGGAGAAGGAGTGGTTTGCAGCCCAGAGGGAGAAGATCATGGCCCAGCTGCAGGACTTGACCCGAAAGCCCTAGACACCCTCAGCCCCGAAGATTAAAGCCTGAATCCTAATCTCCAGACAAGGCGTGGTTCGGTGTTTAAGATGCTGTGAGGTTTGCAGTGTAGCGTGTAGGCATGGAGGTTTAGTGCTTGGAAAGAACGTACAAGGTAGTGGCATCATTGAGTCCTCGCAGAGTTGAGAGCGTTAGTTTAAGGGCATCATTCGGCCATCTTAAAAAAATTGCCAAGTATCTTGCAAATTCTTTGAACCTTTAGCTGCCCAAACTCCTTCTTGGGCCTTGAACCTAAGCTCCCAAGCACTAAACCTTTGAATTGGAAAAGTACGAAACGTTTGAATTAGAATCCGGTGAGGAGCACGGAGCTATTTGGTTCCGCAACTTCGAGTCGACCAAGGAGTCAGCTGCAGTTTGGCTGGGGGTGTTATAAGGCTTCAGAGGAGCACGGGGATTTGGGGTATAGGGTTTAGGGTTCAGTGCTTTTAGGGAGGGTTCAGAGATGCAAATACTTTAGAGTTTGCTTCCCATATCACCCTGACAGCATAGTGGAGTGTATGCCAAAACAATTTTACAATTTTGTGCAAAGCTCTATAGAGAATTTGCAAGCAGGCTGAGGCTTTGGCCTGTGAAGCCCTAAATATCCTGCATAGTTTTTTCGGTATGAGGTTTTGGCCTTGTGGGTATAAGGTTGCCAGTATGGATCGCTTCCTTTGCTTCTTTGACGAAGAGCATGCAGACCCCTGGCAGTAGATGCAGATTCGGGTGTAAACGCTACTTCAGAACCTAAACCCGAAACCCTGAACCCGAACTCCTTAAATCCTAAACCCGAAGCCCTAAACCTCAAATCCCAAGCCCTAGAGACCCGAAACCTTAAACCCTAAACCCGAAGCCTTAAACCGGACCCTGAAGCCTGCACTCCTCAAGTTTCTTGGTAGGGAATGGCATGTAGTATTTAGAGTGTAGGGTTCTTAAGACTTGAAGCTTGCATCCCTGATAATCTGAAATTCTGCACCCTGCCAGAGAGCCAGAATTCGCTACAGGCATTCCCTCAAGAGAATCCTATCATCCCTTTTCGCGCAGATTCACCATAACTCATCCAAGTCTCAATTTTCAGCCGTAGGCATCAGACTTAAAACCCCCAGCCATAAATTTCCCACTCCGAAGCCCTGGAACGAAGCCCCCGAATGGTGCCCTAAATGGCTCCTTTTTTTTGGTATGCATTTGTTTTGTTATCATCGTTATTGCGACTGCTGTTGCTATCTGGAATTTTGACTTCTTTGTCATGATGCGTTTTTGTGATATTGTTATCTGATTAGCTGCATGGAGGATGCGGAGGGCTTCCGCAGCTTCTACGAGGCCGGCGCTTGAAAGTTATTGGGTTGTGGATTTCACGAAAAGCTCAGTCTAAGTGCTTGAAGCATTCTCGGCATTTGGGATCAAGGAGCCCAAATGGACAATTCCAAAGTTTCATGTACACGTATACATGTAGGCGGTCTGTGCGTAGTGTAGAGGGTTCTCGGTCTTAGGGCTAAATCCTCAGGCCTTCAGGTTGATTGCAAGCCGCTTCTGCAATGCTTCAGGTTTAAGGTCTGCTTCCTGTACCCAAAATCTCGTTCAATTGAAACCTATGTCGTTACCAGCAAATGTACGGTTCTTGCCAAGAGAGTGTCGCATTACTAATGAACATTCCGTGGTTCCACCTTCGGATGGCTCGTGGTACTTGTTCGCAAAGCCGTCAACCTGAATGCTACTTGTATTTTTTAGGTGACAGGTAAATGTGAACAGTAGATTCTAGTTTCGAGTCTTCCCTGATACTCTTACCATTAGCAACGATGCCCTTGTAAGGCTCATGGGAGGGGGTTTACTTCAGCAGCAGCGACGGATTTAGGCGTGCTTCTTAGAGATCAAGCCTGAAATCTCAGACCTTACACCCCAAAACGTTTGTGATCCCTTCACAGATCCGGATGTCCGAAACCAAGGAGGCCTGGAGAGCTTAAGTCCCATCCTCACAGTCACATTCTCAAAGCATAGACCCCAAACCGTAAACATCACATCCTGAACCCAATAGTTGTCCCAAACCCAAGACATTAAATGCAAAACCCAAGCCCTTGTCCTAAACCCCAAGCCCTAAGCCTTGCAACTTGCAACAGGCGCTCCAGCTGAACCCCTGCCTGGACCCCATCCACACTTCCGGCCTGCGAGCGATGGAAGTGCAGAAGATGGGCCTGCATTTTACAATTTTTTTGGTTGGGTGGTCGTTGACTTTCAAAGGCGCCGGTTGGGATTCAGGGTTCACTACATAGCCGAAGACGCAGTGGTGGCGGCAGCAGCAGCAGGGCGTTAGTAGTTGTAGTTGCAGAAGAAGAAGACTGGAAGTTTCTGTAGTTGCCGTGATGAGCACCGTCGCAGTTGTAATTGCAGTACGGGTAGATGTCCCAGGTGTTGGAACATGCTTGTTTGTTGCGGTCAAGACTTTTTTATGCAAGCTTCAGGGGTTGAGACTTTGGGGAGGTTGCTGTTGGAGTTGGAAGAGTGAGTGCTATGGGCGGAGGTGTCCGACTCGTTTGACCTGGTATGACTTACTCTCGACAGGTGCAGTGACACCGAAAGCAACTCTACTTGGAGGTTCATGGGTATTTGAATTTGTATCACAAGTCCGGAACGAAGCATGTACAACCCCTGTAGTTGCAAAACACAAGCTAGTTGACTTTTGAACCCTAGCTTTGATTGCCCATGAACTTTCAAGTCGTCCTTAGTTTGAAGCTGCTACCATACTCAGCCATGCTCCTGGCAAGCAAGTACACTGTCAACGTCAGCTTCGCGATCGTGGTGTGGTGAAGTCACTAACCGCGATTACCTGCCTTGACCCCTTTTTGTTTTTCAAGGAAGCACGCGGTCTACGAGGCCGTCAACAAGCCTTCCCTGGCTCAGTTCTTTGGAGGAATCAAGCATTTCTTCTAGAGAGGTGTTCAAGCTGTGTGGGGTGTGAGGGTGAGAGTTGAGAAATCAGTGCAGGTGGGAGTATGGTTATTCAGTTTCAGCTTTGCTTGCTGTATTGCTGAGCATCACAGACCTTGCAGAACTTGAGTGCCTTTATTTTTGGAGGTGGTTTCATTGCAGAAGGAGACCAAGGATAGGACATCCTCATGAAAAGAAACCATAGGTCCTTGACCCTGCTCCGCAAACCCTGAAGCCTTTTCTCACTTGCAGCTCTGGGGTTAAATGAGCGTCAGTGTGACGGAGACGAAGCTCTTGGTCCCATGAATCAATTCCACAGTCCTGTGAGTGAGTAGAAGACAGATTGCATAGCTTATGCTTCAGACCTATTAGCTTACATCTTTGGCTGGAGAGCATTTCTGCAAATCCTTGACTGGCAGCCCCGCCCACCTAAACCGTCAAAGCCGAAAACGCCTCAACTCCCAAATCCTGCGCCCTCAATGCTGTTGCCTGCAGCTGTGGTTCCAGCTCAGGCACTTTGTTGGCTTGCACAACGAGGCCACCCTCGCGGCTGTCGGGTAAACGCAATAACGCTGTGGAGTGTAGAATTTATAGGGTTTATGCGAGTAGCGCTCAGGATCTAGAATTTTGGATTTGGGGAGGCCTAGGGTGTGAGGCTTGGTGCACTGCTTGTGACTTAGGGGTGAGACTTAGTAGGGAATGGAACAGAAAATCAATGCCATTCTACTATTGATTGTCTGAACCTGACGGCGCCCAGGAGTGATCATGACAGTCTGAAACCACCTGCCAGAAGCCTTGAATCCTACATGCTTACCGCCAATCCGTAAACCTGAAGCACAGACCGTGAGCTCGGCTCCTACGTTCTTATTCTTGTTGTTGGAAGTAAAGCTGAAGTTGTGCAGTCGACTTTCGTGAAGACCGCCACCTACGGAGCCTTCGTGCGCTTTGCTGGCAGTATGACGATCAGCTTTTGCGTTTAGGGCTGAGAGTTTGAGGTATGGGGTTCAGAATGTGGGTTTTAGGCTTTAGAGTTAGGTTCAGGATGTGGGTTTTGGATTTGGGGTCCAGGCTGGGGGTAGGCTTTGCATGGCATGCCCTGTCATCCTAACTATTTGGGTGTGGCTTAGTGTTTAGGCTTTAAAAGTTCGGGTGCAGAGAAATGGTTCTCAGTCAACGTTGGCAAGTGGGTGAGGCTTGCGGTACATCGATCTTGCTGTCGTTTTCGGACTTAGAGTGAAGGGATCAGATGACTCAGGAACCAGGGCTCAGGCCCGGGCTGAGTGTGACGAATCAGCGCCTATCGAACTCGTCGCTTGCATTGCTTTAGCCAGAGATACCTGCGCGTCATATTTCTCAAGATGGCTAGCGTGGCCTCTTCAACAATTCCAGTACTTCATCTTGTCATGGCTCAAAAAGTTCTACTCCTCAACTTTATCCTGAAATGACAAAGCAGTCTTCAAGCATATTCAGCCTCGCAATCCCTGAGTACCTTCACCCCGGTAAAGCTTTACTCCCACCCGAATCCCCAAACCCTCAAAAAAGCCAAGGTGCTTTGAGCCCGCCTCCGAGGGCGGCGGTGAGTTCCTCGTGGCAGATGGCGCCAAGAGCCTTGGCGACCAGTTTAGGGTCCAAGTCTTTCTCGGGTTTAGGGTTCACATTGTGTATGGATGAGGGTTTAGGGGTTAGGGAAGGAGCAAGGTGTCGGGCTCCTTTCATGGGGATTGCTGAGTGTGGAGTTGCGCGACAAATCGAGGCTTAGGAATGAAGCCCTGAAACCGCCTAATCAATGAACATCAAATTACAGAAGCCTGTGCCCCAGGCCTAAAAGGCCTAAGCCCCAAACCCTCCGCCGTGGATTCTTAGCCTGCCAGCCCATTCAAGTGAGGGGGTGGGCAGGCTCCACTCTAGGAAGATTTGGTGTCGAGATTGCGGCTTTGGGGATTTGTTGGTTCGTAACGCCAGGTTCCCACCCATGTGAAATATTGGCTTCCTGCCTGCGGCCTGAAAACAGACTGGACCTTTCATGCGAAACAGTGTTCGTAGCACCTGAGACACCCCCCATACAAGGATTGTCAACGACCTGGACAAGGACGTGCTCGAACGCATCTACCAGAACAAGGCTAGCGGCCCAAAGTGTGTGAATTCTCCATAATCTTCGCGACTCTGCATGGGCAACTTGTGCACACGGTCATTAGCTACACAGTTTCCAATCTAGAGTTCGCCATTTGCAAGAAGTAGCCGTGCCTAGTATGCTTCAAGTTGTGGTGTCCTTATCGTTAAAGACTCGCCGTTGTCTAGAGTGGCAGTCATTTGACCCTCTTTGAGGTTTGATTTTGCCCTCATTGGTTTATGGGGGACTGTGAGAGGGTGGGGGCAGCATCAAGACCACTGTTCGAGGGTCAGGGAAATGTAGTAAGCAGGCTCATAATTGGCACAACCGCTTGTTCCTACGTGGCTGATAGGGGTTCTGAGTAAGTAATATAGTAAAAAAACACCTGCTAACTTCCGCTGACCTCCAAATAGGACAGAAAGAAGCTTCCCTTCAGGTTCGAATCTCCGTGTGGCTTCGAGATAATTTAGAGGTTCTTGCAAGCCGGGTCTCTCAAACTTCGGGTTGTCCAGGTGTCATACAGCCATGCAAAGCCAGAAGCCTGAAACCTATGTTCTGAGCCCTGAATAGCATAAACCTTAAGCTTGAAACTAACAGTGTACTCGGCTGACGCGTCTTATGGATGTAGGGTCGCGGCTTGATGATTCTTGTTGAAGATATTTCTTGGACAAGGTTGTTCGAGTTTTCTGGATCGAAGTTTGGAATCTTATCAGCTCTCTCATGCAAGGCGCTGCAAGGATCCGTGTAGCAAGCTGGGAAACAGAGACCCCGTCTTGAGCAAATGCTATTGACTTCTTGTAACTACCCTGAAAAGTGACGAAGGTGTTTGACAATAGCTAGCTCAATTTAACCTTACTGGTTCTTAGTAGGGAATAACGGAACATAATCTCTGTATAATCACTGTAGAATAAGTTCCCTTATTCACTGCTATGAACCAGGAAGTAACAGGGTCCCAGGCTTCACAAAACTTGAAGACCGGAGCAAATTGTTGGGTCTTTCTGGAAATAGGGTGCCCCTGCATACCCCCCAAATCAGTCCTCCTCATGGGAATGATGAAAAGGTATTGGCAGTTTTCAGAAATCCCCTCCAATCCGTAGAGAAGGTTTCTGGCATTCTAGCTGGACCCCTGACAAGGTACGGCTGCATGGTGGAGCCCCCATAGTGAAAACATAAAACAATCATTGTATTACCCACTGTTAGTGGGGGGGGATCGCCTAAACCTTAATCCCTATACCCTAAACCTAAGCCCTAAACCCTATACCCTAAACCTAAGCCCAAAACCCTTTAAAGACCTAGCCCAGGAGCAACCTTGACCTCAACTTCTTGGGCGCCCTCCCCGAGGGATTTCGGGAGCAGACGGCTGACTTCCTGCAGGATGGAGAGCGCTCAGGGTTTAGGCTTTAAGCTTTAGGCTTACGGGTTTTCCTGCAGACGAGAGTTTAGGGTTCAGAAAAACACAGTTCAGGAAAGTTGAGTGAGAACAAAGTTTCGGGGTGTAGAAGACTACCACTTACACATTTGGCTCTTCCAAGGCCTTGCTGCTACTGATCTGAGGTTCGGTAGCAAAAGACTCAGGTCATGATGTCGGTTTGTGCTGTAGTTCATTAGAAGCATCACTGTAGAGTACGCAGTTGTTTCGTAGTGCACCTACCTTGTTTGGATTGTCGGAAAATTCCTACATGCTCCTGCAGTCCTAGGGTTCCGGAAAAGTCAAAATCTCGACAAACTCCCAGGTCTCATGTTCAAACCTGAGCCCTGAGCCCTGAGTTAATCTCAAGGCCTTGCGCTGTACATCCCCAAAACCTCCAAGCCTTGCAGCTGGATTTGGGATTAGGGGCTTAGGGCTTAGGATTTGCGAATCCCAAAGATAGAGCCTTTTGACCTGAGCCAGAGATCCTAAGCAAAGTGACGCAAATTTTCTCCAAACTCGCATGGAACCCATAAAGGGGCCTCTGTTGATAACATTAGACGCGGTTCCATCTTAGTCTGAGGGAGGATCATACCCCCAACAATATCCTTACACACTTCCTTCCCTTAATATCTTCTTAGCTACACAGTTTCGTGTTGATTTGACGAACCCAGAACTCCCGTTTGGAAGGACCTGATCCTTAAGGTGGTCGCTCCCAAGAGCCCTTGCTGCAAGATTCCCTAAACCTGTCGGTTGGGTTGCCTGAGGTTCTGTAAGAGGACTTTCAGGGATATACATATATCCATGTGTATATATATATATATACATATACACACCTATGTATATTCCTTGGGGGCTTACCATATGTATATATGTATAGATATATTCCTAAGACAGGTTTAGTTGCCAGGGTTGAGAGATTTGGGTTTATAGTTAGCATTGAAGGGTTTGGGTTTGGGGTTTACGGGTGCCGCAGAAAATTGTGACCTTAGGATGCCGAGGGAGATGTAGAGGTTAGAAGAGGGCAGGTTGGTGAGGGTTCATCTATGTAGCCTCACCTGATACACTTCAGCCTCTGTCCAAAGTTTTCTGTGGTTCAATGCTCAGTCTCCAGGAATGTAAAAAATTGAATGTCAGAGTTTTGTGACAAGGCACAAGGTTTTTGTGCTTTTGGATTTCGAGGGTCGCTGCTCGTCAAATTTGTTGAAAGTGTGCATTTAATTTTCATGAGACTGAACTGGAAGGATTATCCCCACATAAAGATCATATTATTCAACTACAGAACAGTCTACCCTCATGCCCTCTAGTTCTGTACGGTCCCTGCAGTACTCCAGTTTGACGTTCAAAAGCTGTAGACCTGCAGGCGCTGTATCCGTAGCAGCCGTAGAAACCCCAGTCCTGGATGCGGAGTCCTTAGAACCTTAAGCACTACGCCTACACCCCAAGCCGTCAATGGTAACCTAAACCCCAGACACTTTGACGTGTGCATCTCAGGTTCGAGATGGACCTGGAGATGATCTTCGGCGCGGACCAGTCGAACCCCTTCAGGCTGCAGGCGGGCCTTGGGTTTGCAGCGTAAGGAGGACGAAAATGTAAGGGTTCGGGTTCAGAGTGTTAGGCTTGGAGGGTTTTAGCGTGTTTGGGTTGAAACGTGTCCGTTGAGAAAGCGCTCCTGGCATCAGCATGTCTGCAGGACCCTGCTGCCAAGAAACAGATCGGCAGGTGCATGATAGGCTATAAGTAGGGGTATGGGTATCCAAAGTTTACGATTCCAATCTGTTATGGCGACAGCACATGAACCTTCAATTCCACCTGTAAGGGCTCTTCTGCGCCGGGTAGCAGATTCCAGAGTACAGCTTGTGAATCCATGAGGTGCAGGGGCGCGCATGCTTCTGAAGTTCAGCTAAGCCCTAAACGCAAAACCCCAAGAAGCTCAGCCAGCTTTTTCCCCGAGATCAAAAACCTCTTCCGAACCACAGTGAAGGTGCAGCAGAGCCGTAAACCCTGAACCGTCAGCCCTCAACCCCCCAAAAAGGGAACCTAATTTCAGACCCCACACCTTTTTCCGGTGTGCCAATGCTTTCGAGTCGAGCAGGCAATTGAGCACGCCCAGTCGCCGATCAACACGCACCCGGTCACAGGTCGGGCATAGGGGCCATGCCTCAATCCTGGACCATAAAGCCCAAATCCTAAACCGTAAATCATATCCCAAACTCTACAGCTGAGACTAGGACTGAGGGGTTGCCAATTCAGGAGTGCAGAGTCCAGAATCTTGGAGAGCTTGTTCTGGCAGACGTGAGAGACCTCCAAAACCAGGTCAGCCAGTGTGGTTCTGCAACCTGCACAACCACAGCCGCTGCTTGGCTGCCCACTGAAGGGGAGTTTGGGGTTTGGGAGGTGTACGGGTTGAGGATAAAGGGTTTCGCTTTGAGGTCAATGGTTTAGGTTTTGGATTCAGGATTGAGGGTTTAGGCCGGGAGGGGGAGCGACCATGGTGCCAGGGTTGTCCTAAAGCAGCAGTATCGTTGTGAACCACTTCCCCCTAAGAATGAACCCCCTACCCCTGAATAGATCTTCCCCTGCCTACACTTCAACTCCTGAACTCTCGAACCCCTGAGATGCTAAACCTGCCCATCCCGCAACCCAAATCCAGCGCCTAAGCCCCTTAATTCCCTGAATTCAACCTGAACTTCTAAACCTTTAAACTCCGACGCTAGATCTTGAATTCCTGAACTCTCGCTTGCTCTCAGGCTACCTTCGCGACCGGCGTCCGTGCACCGTCCCTGAGGTGGGCATGACGGATGTCGCCCGGTTGCAGAGGTTTCAGGATTGGGGAGCTAGGGTTCTGGGATTTGGGACTTAGGGCTTAGGATTTAGGGTTTCAGGGTCTGGGATTCAGGGTCAAGGTTCAGGATTTTGGGTGGAAGGTATCGCTTTAGGTTTTGCTGTTTACGGGTCAGAGTTTACAGTTTTTGGGTTTGGGGTTTGTGGTCTGCGCTTTGAGGGCCTCAGGCTGGTGATCAACGCACGTGTGAGCAGCTTTTTTCGAGACGAAATTCCCACGAGAGGAGTTGGGGGTTTCCAAAAAAAGGAGCACGCAAGAGATGCCCTAAATGTTGAGAAACCATCAGCCGGGTCCAGAGATTGTAGTGAGAACTCTTTGGTCTACATGGGTCTCGGGGGTACGACAGGTGTTGTAAGAAGTGCAGCACGAACACCACAAGAGTACTTCTGTCGCACCCTTCAGCTCAAAATTTCAGCCCGATTCAGCCTTATTAAGCACTGTACAGGTTTAAAACCCCTGTCTAGTGGTTGATCTCCGGTTCTCCAATTCTTGGTTTGATTGTTCTGGTACAACTAGGTCTGGCCGCACATTGAGTTCAGTGAAATGGAGCATATGACATGTGACGATTTTTTTGCAGGTGTGCTTCTGTTACACATGGTACTTTCCATAAACCAGTAAACCCTGAAACCCCCAATCCCCCCTGACGGTGGTTGAGTTTGAGATAGAGGGGTGTGGATGATGATGCCCCAAACTTGGCTTGTAGTACGTAGGTTTAGGGTTTCAGGGAATGTGGGGCTTGTTGAGTTGGGCTATAGGTGTAGACATGAGAACCCTCTAGGCCCTGCGGAGCCTCCAAGCATGCCACGCTTGAAAGAATTTCGGTGAACTTGCCTAGAGGTGATTGGAGGTCATGAGTTCTTGGAGGTTATGAATGGTTACAAAATGTTCCACGGGCTTGAAGTTTGCTGTGCGTTCTCATTATGCTGTTTTCCACAGTACTTCGTTGCACATCCCATCTGCTGAATGGGGTATGCTGCGTCCACTTTGTTGCTCTCCGCTTCCACGCCTTAAACCCTAAACCCTGAAACTCCAAGACCGTTAGCTCCACCCTTCAGCTTAAATACCCAGGTTTACAGTGGAGACCTCTCCACGATCCCCTATGACGATGTCAGGCACATCAACGAGGCCACAGTTGGAAGTAGGAGATTGTCGTTGGCAAATGTTTAGGGGGTTGAGACTACTCCTAATGAGGTTATAATTCGTGATGGCTGCAGTTATCCTAACATTCTCCTTGTGGTTTTGACTCCTAAAATCTCAGCGACTTTGTTTTCTGCGTCAACAATCAACCGTCAACCAGCAATAGGGAACCTTAAGCCCAATCTCTCCCGCCCCAACCCGCCAACCACCCCGTAAGTTTTAGGGTTCAGGATGATCAGGGGGCAGCACCAGGACCTGGTTTGGGGTTAAGGGTTTCAGGCTTATGGGTTTAGGACGCCCTAAAACCGCATGACCCCAACTACTTCCAAGGGTACTGAAAGCTGTTTCCAATGAGCCAGTTAGCAGTTGATCACTCTCCCTGAAGAATTGAACCCCAACTCCCTCAACAATACTTATTTCCTGACAATAGACGGGTACTCGCTTGCAATCGTGGGTGCTTCTTACTATAAGGGGGTATATACACCTATTATAGACCTACACACACGTATACGTCCCTACATTGAGTAGTCATGTGCAGCGGATTGGTTAGTTAGCTACATGGACTGGTTCAGGGTTTCATAGGGTATATCGGGATTATGTAGAGTATAGGGTCCAGGGGTGCAGGTCTAAAGAGTTGGCTCGATTCAGGGCTTAGGGTTTAGGGTATATCCCTAAGCTCAAGAGGGTCTCCCTGTCATGTTCTTGGAAGGCCTCTTGTTGACCTGGGACCCCAATTGGAGGTTTCTGGGGGGCAGCCGCTTTTCGGAAAATTCCACGTGAGAAGGAATTGGGAATCGAGGATTTGAAGTGTTAAGACGCTGGACGCCAAGAACGAAGGTGGTAGCCTTCCAAATGAACCAGGCTGTGTTGGTTCAAGCGCTTGTGGCTTCTCCGATAAACTCCGAATCCCAACCCCCATAATCAATACAAGCTCTGACAAACGCTGAATCTGGAAGCCCTTATATTCTCCTGAAGATCTCTCTCACTCACTCTCTCTCTCTCTCTCTCCCTCTCTCTCCCTCTCTCTCTCTCTCTCTCTCTCGCTCTATATATATATATGTATGTATCTGCCTAGAGCCCCCAAGAATACTTACATGTGAAAGAAGTTGCCATCTGACTCCAGGTCTGCGAGCGTAACATCGTGACCATGCCCATGAAGAAGGGCGACGTGGTCCTTCTGGACAACTACCGGGTGCTCCTGCCTGCAAGGATGTGGGCTTCTTTGAGGATTTGGAGTTTACAGGTTTTGGGTTTAGGGCTTGTAACTTGGGGTTTCTCGATTTCCTGTTGAAGGTCTCTTTCTGTACGGTCCTTTCTCTGCGGGTAGGAATCCTATGCCCCCTCGCCTCGATTTTGGAGACGCTGAACTGTCTAAACCCTAAGTCCATGAACATCCCTTGCATGCAAGAATCCAAAGTCAGCCTTAGCTTGGGGCTCGCTGAGGTCATTCGGGGGTTTGGGGGAGTCAGGATTGAGTGTTCAGGGTTTGGGGTGCAGGGTTTGTTTGGGGTTCAGTCAGGGCTTAGGTAAGGTTTAGGGGTCTAGGGTTTGGGTAGGGTCTTGGGGAAAAGACTTTCAGTTTCAGGTCCCAGGGTCTAGGTATTCTGAGGAATGGCGCAGCCATGATGCAGGTGTCACGTCAGATTTCAGCTGGTTGGAGTGTAGATTGCATGGAGTGCCAGGGGCATGGGCTTGAGGGGTTTCTGCGGCTGGGGGCAGCCATTGATTCCCAAAGATAGTCCAGAAAAGGTTTGGGATCTTAGGGTTGTAGGGTTTATCTACTCAAGGTTTGGGTTTTCGGGTATTTGGGGCTTTGCGCTTTGGAATGTAGGGTGTAAGATTGCCAGTGCAACAATGCTTGCACAGAACCGAATACTGATCACTGGCGAAAAGCTTGCCACATGGCCCCATGCAGTCGCACGCGGCCTACACCCCAAAGTCAACCTGAAAAGAAAAGCCTCCTCCCGGATCTTGTTTTGCATTTTTGGTCCACAGAGCGGGAGGGGGTTGCACTAGTAAACCAGGGGTGTAGGACTAGGCAGTGCAGCTTGTAGTACTTGAAATACAAGTAAAAGGAAATCTATGGAACTTGGGGTGTTTTGGGGCCAACAATATTAAATTTGTCACCAGTTTTTTGCCAATGGAGCTTGTTTGTAGGTTTTCGGACTCCGAACTTGTTACAAGGCAAAAGCAGTCATCCAGAGTTTTTTTGGCCCTGCTGGAATATGATATTGTCTTTATTACTGGTAGGGCTTGCTGTGGAATAACCAGCATTTGAGAATTCTTGGAGACTCCGCCAACAGAAGGCTCAGGACCCTGGCCCATACAGCGTGCACTTTCTCATCCGTGTCCTTCCTCTACGCCCGCTTCTCCTAACAATCCTGACTCTGGCTAGCAGTTCTCACGGTTACGAGCATCCAAACACTCAAATAACCCTACACTCTTCAGTCCTAAATCCTAAGCCATCCCATGCACAGAAGCTCCATGACTCTGATGTTTCAAGTCCCAGGTCCTGCACGGCCGCAACACCTTCAAGGGAGACCGAAAGCAGCTCGATCCTGCCAGGGAGGATTTCGGTGTGAGAGTGTCGGGTTTTAGCGGGTTCCATACGGTTTTGGCTTCAGGTTATGGGGTCCAAGGTGGATTCCTGAGACTCCTGGGGCAAAAGTTTGGAGCTTCAAGCTTTAGTCAAGATTTTTTAGGTTTCCGTTGGCCAGGTGGTTCAGGGTTTGGGGGAATAGGGTTGAGCGGTTTGGGGTTTAGAGGTGTAAGGTTTCGCAATTTGGGGTTAAGGGGTTTAGCGTAAAGGAGGTCAGGGTAAAAGGTTTCAGGGCTTAGTATTCAGTTAGGGCTTCGGGTTCAGGTTTAGGTTTGGACTCGATACTTGGCCCCGGTAAGTAGATTCATGGTGGGGATAGCTGGGGTCATGATTTGAGTTTGCATGCAAGTTGCAGCCTCAAGCTGGGAAATTTTAGGTCAATGCTGAGCATGCTTGCAACGTGAACCTGAGCCCCCAGCTCTTTTAAGTCAAGAACTTTATTCCTAAACCCCTGAACCCTAAACTGAACCTTTGACGGAGGGTTTGGGGTTTAGATTGTTCGGGCGGGTTGAGGCCTCGTAGGTTGGGAAACGCCCTACGTATCTGTAGGGATACCGACTTTCTTGGAACGATCCGCAAAGGGGATACCAGGATACCTGATTTTGAATTCTACTTAGATGAGAGTTCCTTTTATTCGGTGGATGCGATTTTGTGGCTCTTGGCGTGTTGCTATCGGTTCCGTGGCAACTTCTTGACCTGCATCTTCGGGTTCAGGAGCTTTGGGACTTGGAGGCCAGGGTTAGGAATTTACGGTTTTAGTCTTTAGGCGTTATGGATTTAGGGCGATGACAACAGAATTAGCAGTGCGTGCTACCTGGACCCACTCACGGTGATAGCGCCAATGTTTCTCTTCATGAGGACAAGAGTAGTTAGTGTTAGGGCTACCATGTGCAATGATGATCGGTCACAAGATGTTGTAGGCATGAAGTAGCAACTTTCACAGTGGTGCCTATACGACAACAAGATTGTAAAATGGCTCGGGTTCATCATACCCCATGCTATCCGAATCCTATGTTAGTCCTTACCCTGCTACATGAGTCTAGACAATTACCAACATCAATTTGAGGTCTGTTTGAGGTCCCCGTACTATTTTCATACAAGCTACCTCTGATCACAATATTGGCGATTACATAGCCTTCTACACTACACAATTATTCAGACTCCGCTTCGGCGTTCTCAGGCATGCCGTGACCTGGTTCGAGTCCTGCGGAGAGCCATTGAAGCGAGGCAACGCCTGGCCCTAAACCGCGAACCCTGAACCCTACATCCTAAACCCTGAACTGAACCCTAAACCCGAAGCCCCGAACTCTAAACCTCAGACCCTAAACCCTATACCTGAGCCCTAAACCCTGAACCCTATGTACATTATGTACATCGCCTCCGATTTTTCTCGGGTGGTAGGGCTGAGTAGCAGCCTTAGGGCGTCTTTCGGCGCTTGCTGTTCCATGTGCAGAGCTACCAGTATGTCCAGACCGAAAAGAATGATAGACGCAGACAGGATCAGTATGTAGTCCGCACTGTGCTCTTGTGCAGGTGAAGTGAAGGACACCCCAGACGACTTCATGAACAACCTCATCAACAAGACCCTTGTTTGAGGCCATGGCCAAAGGTTTCTGTTCTCAGGTTGAGGATTATCCAGTTATGGGGCTCAGAAAGTTAGAACTTGTGTAGCCTGACACTTTGGGATCTGTAAGCCGCGAGTTCAAGTAGTTCAGTTTAGGAGTTCCGGTCACAAGATTGGAATTTGCAGGGTTTCAGGTTTTATGTCTTAAGGTGTTGGTGCTAGAAGTAGGGCTCATAGCTTACGGGCTTGTGACTGGCACTCAAGTACTCAGGCCTGGGAGGGGGAGGCCTCCAGGGATAACAGAGATTCGGCTTCAGGAAGTGTTTCTGCCAGATAATCTGAACAAATTCGTTCTTGAAGTTGAAGTTTGCGGACAGAATTTGAGGTTTTGTAGCTGATGTTGACTACACCTTATGTTGGGGCGTCCCTGCTCGGGAATGAGCACACCAAGGCTGAGGTTTATTGTCGACTTACTGGTGATTACCCAGTAGGGACGGAAGGAAGAGATCTCCATAGTAGCGTTTGTATAGTCGCGAAGAACATCCCCATATTCTATGCATCAATGTCCTAGCCATCGCAGTGTAGGCAAGACCCTCTGAAGGTCTACTGTGGAGAATGCACAGCTTAAAGCCTTATACTAGTCACATACATATGTAAAACATGTGTCTACCGGATAAACATCGTATGTATGTATGATTATATATGCCTACAGACATGCGAATATGCATTGATGTCAGCCGTAGAACCGTGAACTCTTCTCAAAGACCCCATAGAAACCTCGATCGCACATGTTCACTTCTCAACCTTTTTGGGCTTTCAGAGCTTGTAGCTGGACTGTAAACTGGGCAACCTAAACTCCAAACCTGAAGCCCTAAACCCCAAAGCCTACTTCTAAAAAAAATGGATTGCATACAGCATAGACCTTTATCGCTCATCCTTATGCCCTCACGCCTAATTGGCCAGGTGCTTTTATGGTGACGCTGGGGCTTAGCACCTCTGCCCCTGATGGGGGGGTTGTCGCGTGAAGCGAGAATTGCAGCAAAGGGTGAGAACATGGTGAGGTGTTTAGCTTCTTAAAGGGTACAGTTCCATTCCGCAACATTATATTATCATTCCAACAGCAGCGTTCATACTTTCAATCTTCGGTACATGGGCGTGTCGCGATAGTGGACTCCAGCGACACTGACAGGCCAGCTACATCTAAGTAAGCGGCAGCGCTTTGTAAGATTTCTTCGGGCTGATGAGGATTGGCACGAGGAATCTTGATTATACTTGCCAATAAAGGCCCTGTGCGTTAAGTAGCTCAACCCTTGTACATTCAAATGCCATAGAGCGCTTAGTCGTAGGCGGACATCCCTCTTCTCAGGCACTTGGCTTGAAGTGCGCTGCTCAAGCCTAAGTTTTCCAATAGTCTTACAACACTCTTAACTTACTGGTGGTTGGTATGGAATGGAGAAGTGGATCCCTACATCATCATGAAGAACAATCCACATATTCCACGACACCCACATATTCCATGACCCACAGTGGCAATTTCCAAAGCCCTTGAACTCTGTGTCTTTCTGGCTTTGGCAATACACTTCGAAGAAGGGTCCCAAGCATCAAGTTTCCAGGATGGGGCAGGATGCAAGTGCCAGCTTAGGAAGCTAAGATGCCTGGCCGATTTCTGACAACCTCCCCGGAAGCTGACACCGCCGTTTTCCTTCTGGGAGACCTCCAGCACAGACATTCTCTTGCTATTCTTTTTTTGTTCTTGTGTACTACGCGTGCACAGCTTAGTTTGCAACTTTTTCAACGCGTTGTTTCTCCTTGCTCGTATGCACTTAACCATCAGAAGTCGTTTTTCACAGATCCTGCTGAGGATTGCTATGGGCGTCCTCAAGTAGACGCTATGCAGCATCCCTGTCATGATCGTCTAGCCTGATTCACAGTTTTACAACCCTACCTACAGACTGATGTCAACAAGGATCCTGAGATCTCCTACTAGTTTTGGTGTTTGCAGTTGAAAGAGACTGCTGGCTATTGTCGGCCGTGTCTACACCAGACTTTTACAAACACCTCACTCGACAGCCGGTGAGAAAACAGAGAGGCTCTCCCATTGGCTTTGGAAACTAATTATCCCATCACCGTCATTTTGAACACGCACCCCAACCCCCAATGTTAGTTAGATATTGACCTACAAGAGGCGTCATACATTTGGGATACAGTTTGTTTGCGGGGGTTGGGGTACTCAATCGGAGGGAGGGAGTTTTTGGGATGATAGGGGATGTCATGCGGATAATACAGATATCCTGCAAGGGCCATACATATCAGGGATTTCTTGCTTGTGGCGTGTCCTTCTGGCAAGGAGTATAGTATGTTTGGGGATACATAGGAGGACCCTAATAATTGGAACTCCAATGTAGACCGCGTCATAGCTGAGGAGTTGAAACTAGCAACAAGGAAACTGCACCAGACATATGATATATATATATATATATAGGGACCCAAGAAGGAACATGTTTTTGACAATCTTCCAATTGGGATACTCTAGTTTGCTGGGTGCTTGCCCGAGGTCTTGTCTTCACCCCTTTACTGCAATGGCAAGGGAGCAGTTTTGAGGAGAATGGCTAAAGCCTACAAGCTTGTATGTATCTTTTTAATTATGGTATTTGGGCTGTGTGTATATAGGGTTCCTTGGAATTTCTGTGAGTGCATCACTACACTGATACCCTCCCTAACCCTGAATTTAACCCGTCACCTCGTGCAACGACTAACCACCCCGAAGACCCCTGACCTCAAACCCCCACAACAGCCAGTAATCCCTGGCTGCAAGCTGTACATCCACAACCCCAACTGAACCTTAAACCCAAACCCTGCCCTCCCGTATAGAATCCCCTATATAATCCCTTTAAGGAGTACCCCCTACAGCCCGACGTCATCCGCAGCTTGCGTCTCGGAGCCGGCCTCAGAACTCTCCGTCTCGGGAGGGCCGCCCGCCGAAGACGCTTTGGGCAGCTGGGCGCCGGGGCCTCCACAGGAGGTGCAGGGAAGAGATTTTGTGGAGGGTCAGAGGAGCACTTGAGGGTGAAATCTCTCTAAGCTTTCGGCCCTGTTAAGGGCGTGATCATCTATGCTGTGGAGGTTTAGGGTTAAGGTCTCAATGGGCTTAGAGTTGAAATAAGTATTCTGGTTAAGGTTCAAGTCGAGGAGAGCGGGTGAGTCTTAGCTGCTGGCCTCAGAAGATTAATATACTATGGCAAAGGCAGGAATATTGGTTTTGGGGTTTCAGAGATCTATGAGTGACGGTTCGTGTCGAGTTTCCGAAGGTTTAGGTGTATCTGCTGTTGAAGGGCTTGATATCATACAGGTCTAGAGGAGTGTTAGGATTGTTGAAGGTATTAAGACTACTTTGGATGAGTTTGTAGGGTTTCTATGTGTTTTTCTGATAAGCTTTGTGGATTCAAGCTTTTCAGTCCGTTCAGCCCAGCAGACCAGCAGAACCGGGCTGAGTTGCAAGCCAGATGGTTCCAAGATACCATTTGTAGGTGCATCAAACAGACGGGAGTGGTCCCGCACTACCCTATGGATCCAAAATATGCCCTACACCCCAAATACTGTAGCCGTAGCCCAAATCCCAACACCTCAAACTGTAAACTCATGTAGTCCCTGACCTTACATGTAGCGCTCACGTTTATCACGCCCACGCCCCTGAGGAAGAAGTCCCTACACGAGTCTCCAACATGCAGTTAAGGGTCTGTGGAGGGTGGTGATGTAAGGCAATGCGCGTTGAGCTATTAGGCTCAAATCCCCTCAAAGGAATCATGGGAAATGTGCTCATGGGAAATGCCTGGCCTTACGGCTAACTGTGCTTGGGTTTAGTTTTTTCCACTGCGCCCTAAGCCTTTAACCTCCGTACTGTTCGAGAACGCCTCGACCCCGAACCCCAAACCCAACCCTGAGGATCCAAGTGCCCAATGCTGGAGTATCTTTAAATAGGTTCTGTAGGGATATGTAGGGATACATAGGTGCACATGCATACGTATGGTTAAGGGCTCAAGATACCCACCCAATATTTGAGTGTGCAATGGGATTTGGGTAAATATTTTCAATTAACGGGTTTTAAATAATGCAGGTCAACCTGTTCTTCCAATTATACCCACCCAGCAATGAAAACAATATGTCAACATCTTCCTGGCTCCCAACACAGACCCCCTCCACCATGTAGTCTTCAGCCCAGAATTAGATCTACTAAGTCAAAATATACAGGTCCTCCCCGGCCCTACTGATTTTATTGTATTGAACACCACGTCCTCACCCTTATACAAAACTACCCGGAGTACTCGACACAAGATCTATTAGATGCAAAACACCTCATAGACGAGTCGGAGCACTTTCGCCACTCTGCAGGTTGTGCCCACACGCAGCATAAAAAGCTTCCGTGGGTTTGCCAAGAGCATATGCAGCGCATGGCGCTCCTAAACAATGCTTACACTTATCGCAAAAGTACCATGGAAGTCCAGAAGGGGTTTCCAAAGACAGCTTTTCCTTCAAACTCATCTTCAATTATTCTGAGAGAGTTTAGATCTTACTTAAAGGCTCAAGGGACTTCACCCTAAACCTTAAACAGCAGTTTCCACGCCATTTTTGCGATTTGATTTCCCATGTGATTTTTCATTGGGTTCTCCATTATTGGGATCATATCCCCGCACCCTATAGTCCCTGAACCCTGAATAGCACTGTAGTTTCTGTTTTCTTGTCCATACAGAAAGAACCCCACAAAACCCCAAGCCTACACCCTAAAATATCAAATTTACACAGCCAGGTTCGGCGGGATTCTCCGCCCTCCAGCCACTCCGCTGCATTGTTGCAGGGTTATGGAAGGATTGCACAGTAGTACTCTGAAGATTTGTGATTCAGTGTTTAGGATTCACCAGGTTCAGAGGGTTTAGGAGTGTGGGGGCGTAGGTTTGAGAGTGGTAAACGTTGCGAAGAGGGTTCAGCCTTTGAGGTGCGGGTTTAGGGGCTTGGGCTTTAAGAGGTTTCAATTATTAAAGCTTCCGGGTCATCAAGCTAGATCCCTGAAAAGGTCTGGAAAGTAGGATTCCATCCTTCTGTCCTTGCTGCGGGCGCAAACCCAGGGATCTACCTTTGCATACTGCCTAGGTCTGTGGGGGTGTAGATTTTGCCCTTTGAGCCCTGAACCCTCAGCCCGGAAACCAAATCTGAATCCTTAAGGGCTATTGCCGTGTAGAGATCCTACTCCATGTCAGTTCTGTGTTTATGACAACCTTACTGGCCGCACCCATGGCCCAAAACCCTAAGCCCGTGAATCCGAAAATAAACCCAAAAACTGAAACCGCTAAGGCAGCTGAACTTGAATCGCTATATCCCGACACCCCTTATGCCTAGGCCTAGACGTTCAATACTCCCAAACCCATAACTGCCAAATCCGCGTACCCTAACCAATGAAATTTCTAAAGCGGCCAAACTGGAACACAAAGTCTTCAATTATACCGTAACTGCATCACGCTCACCTGCTGCCACCAGTCAAGTACATGCCGGATATTTCCATAGCGGCCACGACAAAAAAAGCAAAAAACCTATGACCCCTATATAATATAGTAGTTTCCATTTTATTTTCCATTATCCCAATATAACCACCCTATATATATATATAACCTATAATCCCTATATAACCCCTATAGAATCCCTGTAGTTTCCATTTTCTTGTCCATCATCCCAACATAACCCCAATACTGAAGTCTCTTTGTGAGGCCATGGCATTGCAATGCGACGAGCTCCTTGCTGGCTTCCAGCGAAGAGCAGGCCAGGCTGGAAGGATGGGGGACCCTCAAAAGGGATGTTTTAATATATATATATATATGCATCTATGTATATACGCACACACACATTTATCTACATATGGAGATATATATATATGCATATATAGGTGTATGCATATATATATATATATTTATATGCAGGTGTGTATATGCAGGTATTTTATATATGTATATATATATACACATACAGATGTAGATTTATATAGGTATATCTGAGGAAGAAAATAAGAAAAACATGGCCATATAAGGAGACATATACATATCTTGGGATTTTCCTTTGGGGACCCTTGAAAAGATTCAGGGAGCAAAAGGATTCGAGGGTTCAGGGTGTAGGGCTTAGGTCTGGGGGGATCTATAGAGGTTATATAGGGACATGTATGGGGAAACAAGATGACACTGGTGTTGTATAGGGGTTTGATGGGGCTTATGTAGGGATGCATCGGAGTTCCCGGTCGTAAGGCTTGGGGATATAGGTTTAGCAGGCTTAAGGGTTTGGGGATGAGGGGGCAGATTCAGTATGGTGCTCCAGGGCGATGTGGACTTGCACGCTTCCGATTTTCTGCTGCAATGAAGACCGTTTTGACACATTTATGGGCAGAACTGTGCTTCAGAAAGCGCAAGCGATGGTTTGCAATAAAGTAAGAAAGGGCTCGGGTTCCTGCACCACTGAGAGACAGATGTGTTCTGGTTGATTTCCGGAGAGGCCAACAATTTTGAGGCTGTCAGCATTGGGTTTTGGCGGTTACCCATTCTCCAGGTGTGGAGCCCCGGCATAAACATTAAGTGTGGACGCGAATCCCAAAGCATGCCGAGAAGCGGCTTAAGCCAAAATACACTTATTTGTCTTTTGATCTGGTGTTATGGCTGGGATTTATGGGCTTGATAGGCTTCAAAGCTTTCAGGATGTGTCGGGCTGCGGTGGATGGCTGCTTTCGGGGTTTTGGGTTTCAACGCTTGCTCTGCACGTCCCCGCTGTCTGAAAGCTTCAGTCTTGCTGGGGGCACCGTCATTTACTTAGTTCCCTCAAGCCCCGAAGGTTATCAGCACTGAAGTGAAAGTTGCAGGGCTGGGCCATTGAAGTTGCCATGCTAACAACCTTCGGGCTTTGATTCTGGACCCTAAGCAGGAAGCCCTAGATTTTCGGGCCTTTCTTAAAGCGCTATGCTCCAGACTGAAACCTTCTGCCGGACCGTAGCCGTAGACGTAAACCTCTGCGCTAGTTCCATGAACTCCAAACCCTACTCACCATGCCTGAAAACCTCAAGACCCTCCTTCCCAGATCCCATGCTTTACCCTACACGAAGCTTTTGAACCCTCAGTCCGAATCTCTCCCGAAACCCTGAGACGGAAAGCCACAAGGCGGAAACGCATCGGGTCAGCCCAGTGGTGGAGGCGAGTCGAAGATGCTCGGAAGGGCTACCGGCATGTCTTGGAAAGGAGCATTGCGTAGGATTGGATTCAGGGTTTAGAGCTAGGCAGGAGTGTTCTCGCTGGATGTTAGTTTCCGCCCTTTGGAAGATGGTTGTGGCATACATGTACTGTTCAAAACCACGGCCACAGGCTCTTAGGATCTGCAGAATGTACCCAAACCCTAGATGCTGGGCGGTGTAGACCCCGGACCGCACTGAATCCTAGATGCTAGAGTCCTACAGTGCCGTGGATTCCTGGCGTGCCAAGGAAAAAAGAGAAGGTGGCGAAGGTGATGCGCTAGTCTCGCACCCTCGGGGATTGCAATCCAGGGTGTAGGTTAGTTCTTTCAGAAATCGGAGTACTGTAGCTCTTCTTGGGGTCTTCACGTTTTCGGTTCGGGTAGATCTTGATGGCCCACAGGGTTTTAAATCCACAGTTATGGGAATCAGAGGGACCCACGGGATGAAGTCAAATCCTGGTTTCAGAGCCCACGGGTAAAGCAGGGTTTTGGGATCGACATATTGAGTTAAGTGCGCTTAGCATGATGGTCTGGAGGTCAGGACGATAAGGATCAAGGTCTCTCCGGAATCCATTGGGGCCAAAGGAGTGGTGCCAGTGTCACAAAAAAATACAGGTTGTGCTATGTTATTTTGGTAGTTTCCCTGAATAGGTGGACCTCAACATGGATCCCAAAATGATATCATCCTGTTTTTATGGGAATCCCAAGGAGGCGCCCATAATTTTAAGAACCCCCCTTTATGTCTCTAAAGATCTTGGGCCCCGACCTCTTGCTTAAGATCCGAAGGGCTATCCATGACCTACAAGCTACTTCAGATGTTTGTTGAGATCCTGGTCGTGGTAGGGTCTGTGCCCCGCACCCTAAACCTTGAAAGTTGGGTTTTGAAGGATTTGGGTTTTGGGATTAGGGCGACCATCCTACAGCACCCTCAACCCATAAACTGACAAATTTTGAACTCCAAACAATTCCTGACCTTTGGCCCCCTAAATCTGTCGCAGGAGAAGCCCACTTGGGGTGAGCCAGGGGCCAAGAAAGAGAAGAAAGAGGCCAAGGCCAAGGCTAAGGCCCCGCGTGGTTCAGAGCTTGGGGTTTGAGGATTTGGGGGTGTAGGTCATGTGGGGTTGTATAATAACCCCGCTTGTCTACGTTNNCTTGAGAGAGCGGTTGACCTGTAAAACGATAAGGAGTAAAAAACAACGATAAGGTTAAGTTTTGTAGTGGCCGATAAAAGAAGAATACACATTGTGGGATTTGGGTTGAAGGTTGAGCGTTTACGGTTCAAAACCTGACCTAAGCATCAGTATAAGTGTGCGTATTTGTGTTAGTCCCAGTAGTGTCAGTAGCACTAGTATTGGTATTTGCAATGAAGCCCTGAAACCCTAAGTGCTCGCAGCCTGTGGTGGAAGAGCCCATCGTGCAGACGCCCCATGGCGAGAAGAAGGACCCGGTTTGGGCTTCTTTGGGTGCAGGGAGTTAGGATTCTTTTGGCGCCTTTCATGCTGGTGGAAATCAGGATACGGAAGTGATCACAAGCAACGCGGTTCGAAGTGGGATATAGACGAGGCTTCGTGTTCCTTTTACCGGACCTGGGCGATAATTATATATATATATACACACACGTATATATACATATCTATCTCTCTCTCCTCCTTCTCTCTCTCTCTCTCTCTCTCTCTTCCTCTCTCTCTCTCTCTCTCTGTATGGGAGCGTTGGCGGAATGTGGTTGGGTGATTTGAAGTAGGGGCAGTAATCCTATTTGACCTTCACAGTTAGACTGCATGGCTGCTGAGCTGGAGGACCAGCATGGTCATTACACCCTAAGTTTCTTGCGGCTTCCTACGTAGTCGTTGTAGTGCGCGTTTTGGGGTTCCATGTCACTTTGGGGGAGGGTTCTTAGTCTTCCGATCGTCCATGTAGATTAGTATGGGGTTCTCATGCAGTCTTGGGCATGGAATACCCGTGAATCCTGCGTCCACTGCAGTTGTCTGCGCAGTTGAAGTTCAAACAATCTCCTATTCCATCATAAAGCTCCTGGGAGCGCCACATCAAGGGCGGGTTGAGGCTTCAAAGCCTTGAGCACACGCCGTGGTCTCTGGAGCTTGGGTCCAAAGGTGTTTCTATGGTGTCGTCTCTGCCGTTGCCTTGATCCGTTTTGACGGGTTGCACTGGACAGTCCAGTTTACTTTCTACATGACATTCATTCTGATGTTTTCATTGCACCTGTGCGGCATGCCCTGCTTTGCATCGGCATTTCAGCACAGCACGCCAAAAAGGGCGTACAGTTGCTGGCTCACACATTTCTGATTTTGCACTCCGCAGACGGCACATTGAAATTCCAGTATCGGACTTGCAAGCATTTGTCTGATATCGTTGCCTACGTCACCGTACGCAGCTCCTACGCAATGTGGAGAGGTGGCGAGAACATCGCTCTTACCTGGTCACTTACCCTCGCTTTTCAGCCTGCCGATGCCTATTTTGACGATGTCAAGAATTCCGACAGGTTCTCACCTCGCCAAGACAGAAGCACAGGCCAAGGCATAGTTTGCAGCAAGAGCTGTTGGGAAAAGAAAGGAAAACTGTTCGTACTTGTCATCAGAAAGCCCGCTGTCATCACAAGGGGTTTGAGGCCTGCCAGAACCTAGATCTTCGTAGTGTCCTAATTCAGGCCGTAAAACGGGTTCTAGGAAAATTGGGTAGATTCGAGATTTGCACAACGGTCCACAACCGCGCCTGGAATCGTTTAAGAAGGCCTTTGTGTGTTCCGAGGGTCACAGAGGCGACTCCTGTTGTGAGAAGCCGCCATGCGTAATTCCACTAAAGCCCTGGATCTTGAAACCTTACGAAGACCAAAAACCTCCATAATCGCATGCATGCCAAAACCCCTCCAATGTGGAGTGAGGACATGAGCCTGCCGATGGCAGCAGCCTACAACCCCAAAGCCGTAGAAAGCGCCTGGAGCAACCCAGCATGGATTTCATCAATGAGAAGTTGATTAAGGATCAGGGTTTGGGGTCCAGGGATTGGCATATAGGGCATAGGGCTCAGGAGCGACGGTTTTTGGTTGAAGGCGTAGGGTCTTGGGTTTGAGCATTAGATTTGGAGTAGAATTCTAATATGGGGATGCGATTTTCACAAATATAGATTGAGAATGATTTTGCCATGTCCGTTTTTTTGGCGCACCTATCAAAACAAGCATTGCTCATGAGATGGTGGATGGCCTTGGATTGCGTGATTGCAGGGTTTTTTATTTGGGGTTTGGGGTGTTCGGCATTTGGGATCTTGGGCTCAGGGCTTCGAGTTTGAAGTTGAAGGCTTAGCGCTTGTTTCAAGACTGTGAGTCTTTCGTGATCTCCCGTGGGGAGTACAAGGGACTCTGAGACTGTAAGATAGCAGGGTCGCAGGCGCGGGTAGAAGTACGGTCT
Organism: Symbiodinium pilosum; assembly: GCA_905231905.1. Classification (NCBI taxonomy): domain Eukaryota; class Dinophyceae; order Suessiales; family Symbiodiniaceae; genus Symbiodinium; species Symbiodinium pilosum. The sequence goes on from CAJNIZ010027780.1 coordinate 74,878, forward strand.
CAGTACATGTTGTTGTGATTTGTGGCGTGATTGTCAGTATTTGTTGGTATGGTCGGCATTGTAGTGATTGCTGTCGTATGACCTGGCCACAGATGGGATAGTTGAAAAGTACAGTGCCGTGATAGACGATCAGACTATGGGTTCAGGGTCCTCCACTAAAGTTGGCATACTCAGAATATGTAAGGACTCGACTAATTACCTTTAGGAGTGGAATCTCCTAAGCTTGGATTTAGAGTAAAGCGTGCGGAAATCTCCCATCACCGCAGCCTGGCGGGCTCCTCATGTTTCAAGGAAGCCTGAATTCTGACCGTGAATCAGCCATTCAGTTTCCCAAATCCTTAGCCCAAAAAGAATCCAACAACCAGAAAATGGGCTCCATCAACTCCTAGGATCCCCAGAGACGGCGCGTTGCCGCTAAGGCTCCTGGTGGGAGAAGCGAGGCTTCTTCACCCCGGATGCCAAGGCCAGATCTCCAGCATAACGGAGCTTAACTCTGGGGAAATAGGAACCAATATTGGAGAATCAGATGGACAAGAAAGTGAAATGGAAACTGGGATTGTATAGAGGTCTGTTGAGATCAGGTTAGAGTCTATGCTTCAGGTTTTATGGCTCATGGTGCCAGTGTCGGAGCAGAAGGCTTGTAGGCTTGGAGGTTCGATGGATGGACAAAGACATCACAATTCGGTTGTAGGACATGTCAGGTCCGAAGTTTGTTTGTGTAGGGCTTTAGCTTGCAGAATTTGGGATGGAGGGTTTTGGTTTCAGGCTTTGAGTCGTCAAGGTGTAAGGATCGCAGCAACATTTACTGAAGCATTGGGGTCATTGTGAGGGGTAGATCGGCTTGCGAATAAATTCGACCCCCTGCCCATCACAAAAAAAGGATGAAGACCATGTTTTTGCCTGCAGTAGGTGACTGCTATCATCAGGCAAGCATGGGGGCGTGCGAATCGAAGCGGTTCATCATGGTGATTCCGCCTCCGAGCCTTTGCCTGCAAGCCCGGCCAGGGGACCAGAGGTGTGATGGGCTACTGTTGCTGATGCTGCTGCTGCTCCTAGGACTATCACCTGGCATTATTATGGCAACCTCCTACCACCACCACTACCGCTACCGCTACCGCTACGAATACTACTACTACTACTACTGCTACTACTACTACTACTACTACTAGGCACATTTTACATAATTGACGACTCGTTTTTCTAGACATAATCTTCTTGTCTTGTAAATTTTGCAGGCAAATTCGCT
>CAJNIZ010027780.1:83206-104232 GCA_905231905.1 Symbiodinium pilosum
GCCCTTGTGGGCCCGGGCCCCAAGCCCCTGGACGCCCCAGCCCAAGCCTGGAGCCCGGACCAAGCTTGGGGCCCCAAAGCCCTAAGGCCAGCCCCTGGGAGACGCGCCCTGGGCTGCGGGTCCGTTGTTGCGGCGTCGTTGCGACCATGCCCCTGCCCCGCGGCCCTCACCATTTGCGCTCCCGCGGTCGGCGGACTGAGCCGGAGGCTCTTAATATATATAGGGCTGAGGGCTTATACTCTCCCAAACTACCATGGATCTCCATGGAAATTCCTTTTGTGACAGGACATTTCATGACCCGTCTAGGATCATAATACAGCATTCTCCAAGATAAACAGAAAGGCTGTTTTCAGTCGATAACCCCACCAACCCTGAACCCCATAAACCCTACTCTCGACAATCTCCTGAACCCTAAACCTTACCTTAAACCCTGAAACCCAAACCTCAAACCCCGAAACCTTTGTGGACCCCCTATCCTGTAAAAGTGTTCTAGTAGTAGGAGTAATAAGAAGGCCATAGCCAAATTACCTTTGTCCCTGTAGTCAGTCCCTATTACTGGGTCGGGGGTCCACCTAGCCTGAAACCTTGTTGCAAAGGACTGGACCAGAGAAAGGCCACACACCTCAATTCCTTCTTGGTAGCTGGCAAGGAATATACTGTATTGTATAGTAATATACTATAGTATGCGATAATTCACTATGATATATTATATGCTGTGATATATGATACTATAATATATTACAACATAATGTATTTTGAGATGTTGTACATGTAGTAGGATATAATATAGAATACTTTAATATAGTACTATACTGAGGGGGGCATCCCAAAAAAGTGAGGTCTCATTTTGAATCTCCGTAGAACAAGGATTACATTCTATTGGGGTGTTTTCTGGGTCCCCTATTTATGGAACCCCCATGAACATGGAAGTCACTGTGGCTTGTTTAGGCTTTAGGTTTGAGGCGTAGGGATGGGGTTGAGGATCTGGGTTCGGGCGTCGCTTGTGTATTCTAAGGGTTTTCAGGGGCCCAACTTTCGCAGAATAGGTCGACATGCCTCCATGGGTGCGAGCAGGGCCAATCTGTTCCACCACTTCCATACAACAAATGTGGAACAGTTGGCAGGGCCAACTTTTCCCAAGTTTCCACGCTTTCTACAAAATCAGGTGGTACATAATGGTAGCTATTTCGGAAATAATTTGCAGGGCCAACTTTTTCAGCGAATTCCTTATCTGTGTAGAGAACCCATTGTGTTTTCAGGCGATGGTTTGGAAATTGTAGAGTTCTGAAAAGTTTTCGAGTCCACCAAGTCTATCTCGGGTCTGGGGGTCTCAGTCTCATTGTCTGGAAGATCTGGAAATCTCGGAAATTGTTTGAAGGTCGGTTCAGGCTGGGGGTGATCATATGCATATATATATATATGGGTGGTTATCAAAATTGTGGTCCCTTTTGGGATCCCTATTAAAATACGGCACCTAATATCTGGGGTACCCAAAAAGGGACCATAATTCTGTAAATCCCCCTACAGATTCCTAGCCGAGCCCAGGTTCATGGATAGTTCATGACTGGGGTTAGGTCAGTACGGTTCATCCTCTTTTCCTAAACCCCCTGAGAACTACCTCTGAACCCTCAAGTAGAGCCTAAACTTTATAAAGCCTTACAACATCCAGTTGCCATTCTTTGTCCATGTTCTTTTGCAGTTGATTTTTCCATAATTATGGATGCTATCAAAACGGCGGCAGAAGGTCAATAAGAAAATTGGAGTACAACAACTGTATGTACGAAATATGCTTAGATACCCTTATATCTCTGTACATATCCTGGACCCTAAGCCCTAAGCCTTAATTCCAATACGCGAAGCCGCTGAGGTTTACCATGGACGATCGCTGCGCTCGGGCGGTAGAAGAGGCTTTCATTCGCTTCCATGCGCCTGGGTGAAGTTGAGGGCGGAGGGTCTATGGTTTTGGTCTCTTGGGCTTCAGGTTTATTCAGGCCTCTGGACGAGCACGTCTGCCTGTGTAGGTAGGAGAATCTCACTGGGGCCTACGTTTAGGGCTCGGGCTTAAGGGTTTAGGGGGGCTACCTCTGGATCCTTTGTAATGCCCTGGGTTATGTGCTGCTGCTGCTGCTGCTGCTGCTGCTGCTGCTCCTCGTTCCTCTGCTGCTCCTGGTGCTGCTCCTGCTCCTCCTGCTCCTCCTGCTCCTCCTGCTCCTCCTGCTCCTCCTGCTCCTCCTGCTGTTGCTGCTGCTGCGGCGGCGTTCCCGACGCTTGCTTTTGCTGAGCAACCCTGTGGTAGATAAATTCCGTGTGCTTTAAAGCAATAAGCCTCAAGTCCTAATGCACAACCTCACGAAGTTCCATCATTCGTGTATAACTAGAATATGAAATACCCCGCAACTAATGCAATTATTTAGGCCCCTACGTGAAACCCAAAACCACAGCTGAGGAGCAAGGCCTCATCTACCGGGACAACCGACTGGTCACTCGCAGGACGCGATTAGAAAACCCAGTTGCAATCCAGTAGAGGTGTCTTGGAGCTGAGTGATAGCTACAGCAACTAATAACCATTACTATTACATTCCTCCTCCTACTGCTGGTGATACTGTTATTAGCTCTACCAGCAGCATCAACCACAAGTCGTAAATGCGCGAGAAGCAGGATCCCCCGTAAAGCAAGGCAGCATTGGTATTTGGTGAGGAGGCGTGTTTGAAACTAACCAAAGCAGGAGAGATGTGAAGTTACGTAACCGCTAGGAGTGAACAGATGTGCCAAGTTTCAGGAATTTTTGCACCTTCTTTCCCAAGGCATCCCTTTGCTTGCCCGACTCTTGCTTGGTTAGCCGCGAGAGGTCCTCAAAATCGAAAAGCTTCCATCTTAGGTGAATTGGTGCCCATACCTTCGGACCGCACTGTCAGATCTGGAAGTGGATCATGAAGACATCACTGGCACCTGGGAAGGGAACTGTCTCTGTATAATCACCATGTACTGCCTGATTCTGGTATGTATATTGACTTTCCCACTCCTCCTCAAGCACCATTAAGTCAAGCAGAGATCATCTCCCCCTGTGACGATGCTTAAAGAATGGTCCTTTTTTAATGACTTCTTTTGGGGGGGTGCACGCTCTGGCCTGGAGCTTGTTCGAATTTTGGCTTTCCATCATTATTCATGATTTTCACAATTTTTCAGTTTTTTTTTCACAATTTTCTATCATTTTCCTAATATTCCTAATTTTTTTCATTACTTTCTGTCATTTTTCATCATTATTCAATGATTTTTCGTCATTTTCTACGGGTTATTCCATAATTTCCTGTCGTTTGTCATTATTCTTCATTAAGTTCACAATTTTTCAGAATTTTTCTATCATTGTTGTGATTTTCACAAGTTGTATCATTTGCCTATCATTTTCATAACTTTTAATCATTTCCACAATTTTTCTATCATCTTCCTCATTTTCTATCATTTTCATCATTTTTAACAACATTTTCTCTTAATTTTTCAGATTTTCGTGATTTTTCATCAGTCCTCACAGTTTTTGCCTCAGAGTCGCGCTCTCGTGAGGGGCGTCCGTCGATTCCGGGCCCCCAGCCACAAAAGGTACAAACAAAGTATCAACCAAATCCAGCTATCCTTGAAGCATGCAGTGGCATTTGGGATATTAGCAAAGACAGTTCTTTTATAGTGGGAAGAGGGTGCGCGTTTGGAGTACGGGAAGGGCATTTAGGGGTGTTAGAGGACTATCAAGTTGTGCTAGCATTTTTGAACGATGAAACTTGAGGGTCTGGGGTTCAGCTTCTTGTGGGACATAAATCTCGACTGCTGAACCTGCTTGGGACAGACATGCAAACGACCTCGCTTTGGGAGATCTTTTGCATGGCGGTTTTGGGCATTTGCCGGCCCTCCACAACACAGTCTCCTACAGGGGCGGTTCTCCGAATCATAAGCTGGTGTGTTTTGGGGGTTCTTATGATGCGGGGCTATTCAATGACGGTGAAAGGGCATGCGAAATCTGAGAAAGGGGTCTAGAAGCTAAGGAATGCCAAAGGCAAATTGACTTGAGAGCCACCCCAAACCCCAAACCCTAAACCCTCAACCCCAAACCCAAGTGAAGAGCCTTGGACTTGAAGGCAAGACCTTGGTAGATGTGCCTGGCTTGAAGGACAAGGTGGAGGCCTGTCCCACAGGGACCAGGGCTGAGGGTTTAGGGTTTGGGGTTTAGAGTGCTTAGGGTTTAGGATTTGGAGTTTAGGGTTGAGAGTGTTTAGGGCTTAGGGTTTAGAGTTTAGGGCAGGTGGAGAGTTTAAGTTGTTCTTGTAGGGATCCTATACTGACTACTAGAATACCGTATGGACCTGATCGGGCTATACGTCTTGAAGGATAATGTGTCCCCCATGTAGCCGCACGTAGCCATATAGACGTCAGGGCCGGGCAAATGAACCACCCTAAATCCTAAGCCTTAAAGACTCAGGACCCCAAATCCCCTTAAAGCCTCTGTGAAATTTCGTCAGGTGGGGGTGCTCTGCGAGTTCAAGTACAAGGTGAAGGGCACCGACAAGGCCGGACGCAGCAAGGAGCTCAACAATTGTTCTCACACAACTCCACCGAAAGCTCGCCTAGGCCCCATTTTCCCCATGTCTACTCTCTAGAGAGGAGGGTTTGTGCTTTTGAAGCCGAAGCCTAGGCCACACTCGCGGCACCAGCTCAAACGCACAAGCCCCAAACCCTTCTCATCTTGGCGGGACTTTACTCCAACTTTAGCCGTCCTCGCCTTCATCTAAAGGGGCTAACGACGAAAGTTCTGGAGAGGGTTTTGAGAGCAACCAAGTTCTGCTGAGCGCTCAAAGTCCGATACCGGTATACCATACGAAAATCCTTACACTTGCTTGGATTTTGATGGCTGAGACCTTCTGCATTCTCGCCTTGTATCAAGGGCCCCTGGCCTCGAACTTTTTAAACGTCGAGCGAAGCTTCGGCGTAGGCTCTGGTGGTGGCTACGACACGTCTTGAGACGATGCTTGGTGTCTCGGACATTCCCAAATATGACCGGGAGTTTCTCAAAACAGGGGGTCCCTTAGGCAAGTTAGGGATGTGTGGGGATTCTCAGATTCTGGGGATGCCTACTGAGGATTATGTAGGGGTAGTCTAGACAAACTCCCATGGTAGGATGACTCTTTTGAAAAAAACTACCCTCATCGCCTGCACATTATTGGCAGAAGATGCACTCCGTAGAAAGTCTCAACCCCTGAAGGTGCTCCATGTTGGAGAACCCCATATGTTTGGAAGGCTCGGTAGGCCTGAGGTAGTGAGCCCACCCACGAAAGATCACAAGTGATAGTGCTATTATGTTTTGGTCATTACATAGTCCCAATTTGGCAGTTTTAAGTGCAAGAGTAGGACCACCTAAGGGTAACTTTGGGCATGCAGGTTGGAAGTCTCACTTGAGGGCTTGCCTGGCAGTGACAGTTTGCGGAAAGCTGGTGGTCCTTAGCAAATCTGCTGTGATGAGAGCGCGAGCATGTTCATACAGCAAGTAGGGTGAGGCCGCCGAACAGCAGCCAAGGAGACACCGCTGTGGCCGTGCATCCTGAGGATGACAGATACAAGGCCAGCTGGATGATTCTGCGATGGCAGATGCTTAAACGGGGTTGCAGGGCTCACTCACGATCTGCCTGAAGGGGCCTGTCACACGAGAAGTATTACAGCCGGAGTGAGACATGGGTAGAGACATGACAAATTCGACATAATTTGATGATTGAATTTCAATCAATGGTCGAAGGTTAACAATCCGTGTCCAGAATTTCGCGTTGTTTCAGGGTCAAGGGGTAGGGAGTGGGGTGTAGGGTTTAGAGTTGAGCTTCAGGGTGCTTACCCTCACAGGCGGAGACTTCTTTTGACCATGACGTAAGCAGCCCGTGATGTGTGCTGAATCACAGTATGCCCGTGAACTTTGAACCCAAACCCATGCCCTCCCCCAAAACAGCGTCGGATCTGGCTAAACCCACAAAGCTCAAGATATGTCCAAAGTGTATCCATGAAGGCTACATGATGTTACAGAGGCTTTCGCGGCGTGTTGGCTTTTGCTTGAGCCACCTGCTGTTTGCTTTGGAGCTTGATGCCATGTTGCACCGAACCATGTTAGCAAGATGCAAAGGCCGGCTAAGGGAAGACTGTGGCGAGCAGTCCCATATCGTGCGCCCCAATTATTAGGCTTCGGGGTCAGACGTGGTTATTTAGGGTTCTCGTGACTCAGACCTTAAAAAATATCCCAAAGCCTAACCCGGTCCATTTCAAAACCGGAGAGTTTCCCATCTCAGCTACCATTGAAATAGGGAGTTTCTCGGAAGAGTCCGTATGTGATCTTTCACAGGAGCCTAACAAGCTCCTTGTTGGCCTAAGATGGCTGTTTGGGCCTCAGGTTTGACAACCGCCCAGAGGAATTTGTTCATGTCTCTCTGCCGTATACAAGAGCAGCAAGTGCACTTCTTGAATCTATTCATGCCTTGAGCCCCAATGCCTAAAATCATCATGCATGCAGTGTTGAGTCAAGCACACATCATCACTTTCAAGCGTCAAGACACAACCAATCTTGGGGGGCACGTTTTACGAGGTTCTTATGGATGAGCCCAGTTCAACTTTATGCTATCAGTCCGGTTACTTGATCATCCCAAGCCTGATGCACTAAAGTCTATAGCAGAAAACCTGATGGATGCTAAACCTTTGTCCCCAAACCCCGAAAACCCTACGCAAGAAGACCGAAACTCAACAAGTCCTTACCCAGACGCCCCTACGCCTTTGGACAACTGAGTAGTATCTTATTTGGGGATACTATGGTACCCAGTATAGAGTAAGATTCCATCCTCCTTTTGGGGTATGGTATTTTGTATGAGGAATATAATCCTACTAGGTTCAAGCACCAAAAAACATTGCTCAACTGTCAGGAGTTCCACGGGAAAGAGCTGGAGCATCCCTTCTTCCCCAATCGGAAGATGGTGGCCTTTGGGGTCTTAGGCTTTAGGGGTTTCGCCATTTTGGGATCAGGGGTTAGTACTGGTGGAGGGCTTAGAGTTCAGATTTTAGGGTTGAGGGCTTTAGGGTTTCTGGGGTTTGCGCATTAGGTTGGGGGGATTTGGGCTTAGGGTGACCATACAATTTTCGTAGTCCCCATAGAATTATCCATGACATCCTTAAGGAGAGAACGCCCCCATGCATGGTTCAGGGTATCTCGTACCTCTGGTTAGCAAGGAATGAAGGAACGGATCCTTCAAGGAGTCCCTATATAAGCCGATATTCCGGTAGTTTGCATGTCCTGTGCTTTCCTTCAGTCTTTGCAAGCCAGAGGTAAGCTTGTGGCTTAGAATTGGTGCTTGGCGTGCTTCAGAGCCTTGTGGTTCCTGAGTACATATTTTGAGTAGGTGAGTTGCTGAAACTGGAGGTCCTTTTCTGGTGGCCCCATCGTATTCTGGAGTATGGGGGGTACCCCTGTTTTTCGGAAATGGGAAGTAATGGGAACGAGTGAATGTAGTTCAGGGACGGCCTCTGTGTGGAAAGTGGCCGGAAGGGCTTGCAGGCGAGGGATTCTCAGCTGCTTCCCTCAAGACATTCGGCACCCCTCACCAGGAACGTTAACTATTCCTTATAATAGCCCACTTGGATTGCCACTGTATTTAAGAATAGGGGGGAGGAGGAGAGCGCTAACAATCTGGGGAAGCAATGCTTTTGGAAACGCAAGGCGCAGAGGACGTTTGCTCTCTTTCTGTAACGGTAACCTGCAAGTCCTGCACTCCTAAACCAAAGGCTTCAGGCCCTAAACTTAGAACCCTGAACCTGATACCCAGACCCTTGACAGTCTGTGTGTTGAGCTGTTCCCAAGCCCTGCCCTCATAACCCGTGGCAGACTTTCCGAATCCTTTAAAAGCCATTGGGTGTTGATATGCGGAGTACTGGCATGTGGGTCTAGACTTTAAAAAGTGGCCCTGCGTGGTTGTTTTGGCAGGGACGGTGGTTCTAGGGTCCAGCATACGCCTACCAGAACAAAGTAGGTCCGAGGTATGTCCTAACCCAGACCCAGGAGTCAAACAATTCAATGCGGCGCCCAAATACTGTAGGACCTTGAATGCGTTTTTGGTCTTTAATACTGTGATCCGTAGCGACCCCCTGCTTTGTAATGCTTGTAGCTTCCCCTCCACGCCTCCACGTATCCCAACCCCTACATTAGGTGGTGATCGCAGACGAGATGGTGGACCGAGAGTTCGGCACCGGATGCGTGAAGATCACACCAGCGCACGACAACAATGACTTTAAGGCAAAGTGGTTCCTGAAACGAATGGGAGGAGCGTGGGGCTCGAAGCTCAAGTTCGAAGTGTGATGTGTGGATCTCCATCACTGACGAATGCAGGATTGAGGGTTGGTGTCAGGAGAGCTCAGTATTCACGATCTAAGGGTTGCCCAGCTTGCGCCCAAGATCATTCTTGACCCCCAGACATGTCAACTTCCAACACATCGCCAATAATCGATACAGCAGGGCCTGGAAAGCTAGCCAGAAGCCTCATTAAGATGACCCATGTTAAGATGAGTCCTCAATTTAGACCAGTACAGACAGAGAGAGAGGCAGCGAGAGAGAGAGACAGGTAGAGGTAGAGGTCTTTGTTCCAATCCAGGCGGGCCAACGTCACAAGCTACCGCAGATCAACGTGTTCACAGAGGATGGTATGATCAACGAGACACGGGGCTGCAAATGGAGCTTTGTTGGGATTTACCCTCCTTTAAAATCAGCACGGACCTCCATCTGGCTTACCTTGACAGGAATTGTTCTTCAAAAAAGGTTTTTTGGGGCCCGGAGCCCTTGTTTGTAAGCATTATCCTGCACCCAAGCCCTCAGCTGTGACCGGCATTGTGGAGGAATGGTGGCGAATTCAAGGACCAGCATCGCTTTGCAGCAAGGCGGACGGTGCAGGACTCTGTGCGTAGTAGGGTCAGGGTTGGATGATGACTTTTGATGGTTTGAGGACTGAGGTTTGGGGAGTGGGGAAAGCTTCGGGACTAGGATCTCATGGTTAGGGTGTTAGGACTTGGTGTAGGGATCGGGTAGGTTCATGGTTAAGAGTATGGCTAAGTTTGATAGTTGAGGGGCGAGCACACGCTCAGGCTTCAGGCATGGTTTTATTTTAGGGCTGTTTCCTGGCGCGTTAGTACGGTGCGACCTTGTTACACTGTTACAGGAAGTGCTTGGTGTTGTGTCTGAATTTTTGGGCTGAGGGATGATGGAGTTGGGCCTGCCATATGGTGCAATTGCTCCTACTATACGAATTATTCTGCGGACGATTCTTGCGGAGTGTTGTCACGCTTAAATTCCTACTTCAGTATACATGGCGCCATGCGACTGGTCATTGCTGATCAGTTAGAAAATCTCCGTTTGTGAGCTTATGCTCTTCGCCAGGTCTAACACACTCCACAAAGAATTTGTTAGTTCTGGGAAAAGTACAGTTCCTTCAAAGGGAGTCTACATCGACCTCATGCTTGTCTGGAGGAGCGGAATGCTCACATTAATCGCTTGAACTCCCAAATATCGGCTTGGTACATCCATGCTAAAAAATCCTCACAGGCCCTTGTCAACCCCTGCAACTCCCTGTGGGGGGAGGGCGGGGAAGTCTGCCCTGCCCAACGCAGGATGCTCTTGAGAAGAAAGGCCTCTGGGTCTCCTGGCTCTCTGGGATTTGTGGGCTCAGGAGTCCCCCTTGTTCAAAGTAACATAGAACCTGCAAACGGGCCAATGGCCTCTAGAAAGAATGTTGTTCTTAAATGCTCGGGGCTAGATGGGGTGCTTCTCATTTGGGTGAGGGAAGGGCAGAGGCTTAAGGATTTGGGGTGCGGGGTCAGGGTTTACCCTTCACACAAAAGTAGGGATATAAGGAAGGCGTATCACAACTTAGGGCCGCTCATAGGTGTGTTTGTGCTCCTGTGGAGCATCAGGGACCAGGCATCACTGCGCTGAAGCTGCCTTCACGTATCGCGACCTTTATGTTTGGATTACTTTGGGTTCCTGTTTAGATTGGGGGAGGAGAGCAACAACATACCAGGGCTTGCGGTTTGAGTTGCTTGGGACTAGCTTTGAAAGAGTCTTCAACGAACTGAAGCCAAATCCCACCTGTTCCTGTTAACCACTTGTATCATACCTGTAGTATACATCTCCACGTGTTGCTTTGCATTTGATTCTTCATCATGCGTGTGCCCAAATCCCCTTATTACAATCCTTATAGATTGCTACATAATCCAGGTCCAACAATCCCTGTAAATCCCAATCGAAGTCAAGGTGGGAAAGAAATCTCACGCCATGCGCTTGGGCTTCTGCTCGCGGTCTAAAGACATTATCGAGCCATACCTGAAACCGACGCTCGAACGACATGGTTCAGGGTCTCGGGATGTGGGCATTTCCTAGCTAGGGCTCTATAGCGGTGAAAAGAGGATTATGAGGGTAGTGCTTATAGGAATTACATATATGTATGTATATGGATTCTGTTGGGAATGGGAAACTGCACTGGACATAAGGCGTAACTTTGGATTTCAAGATTCATGCGCCTTGTGAACTTAAACTAAATTTTCCAGCTCGCCGCTTAAAATCAAGCCACAAACTCGGGGGACCTTTCCTAAACCCTGGACCTCAAAGCCCTACAATCACAGCTTCATGCGAAAGATGACTTAGGCAGTGGTGGATGAACTGCCAGGATCTTGCCAGACGGAGTGTAGAGGCCCTGGAGCAAGGCGCCCGATGCTGGGGAAATGTGGCTTAGGATTTTGGCAGTGTCTCAGGATAAACCTTGTTCGCTCAGGACAAGGGATGCTGATAATCCCCATTTACTTAGGGCCACTTGATGGTTCAACGGTTTGAGGAGTTCGGAATTTGGAATGAAGGTGTTTGCGACACGACTTCTCATCTCCATCCATCACTTGGTGTTGTGAGGCTCCCAAGTGCCCAACACTGCTGTTCCCCTCAACCCCTAAATGCCCCAGCCCCAAAACTATAAACCTTCATACCCCTGGACCCCTACACTTTAGGCCCTACCTTCAAGCCTCACGTCTTCAGCTGTCGGGGCACGCCCCGCCCCGACATAGTTCGTGTTCCTACCCATTGGATAACTCTGCCCATAACTGGCTTCGACTTCCCTACAGCACTTGTTACTAGTTGTAGCCTCACTCAGAGCTACACGTGAAGCTTCAAGTAATGTAGGGGCTCCAACGAACGTAACAAATTCCAAGCATCCCATCTAGCTTTGCAATTGGGCTTGTCCTGCTGAGACTTTGTTGAAGAGACGTGATGTATGGACTGGGCCTTTAGGTGTGTAGACACTGCTTGGGATCTTGCATCTGAGTAATATTTTCTAGTGGGGATACTTTTGTCACCACTATAGGGCCGGATCACATTCCTTTCTGTTGCTGTATCTCATAAGAAGGATACAGCATTACTGGGTTTCACCACCAAAAGTTGAAGGGTTCGTGCTTGCGCAGGTGAGCTCAAGATTCTGCCCGAGTTTCATCACCAGACCTGGTACCACTGGCTCAGGAACATCCAAGACGCTCGGCTTGCCAACCTAAGTGCAGCCGACTATTAGTAGTTAGGAATTTTCGTTTTGTCGTTTTAGTCGGGGATCTTGAAAAATGACCTCGACGATGTTGCCCTGTAAGACTTTGTATGGGAACTGTACGCACACGCCCTTAGCACCATGTGACGATGTGAATCTTTGAGACGTGTTCGAACCCGTCTTGTGTCAGCTTTCGATCCTCAAGCCACGCACCCCCCCTCCCCTGGTAACGCTAAACCCTAAATCCAGGAGCCCTAAACCCTAAAGCCCAGACCCTAAACAGTAGTTTCCACTTTATCTTCCATTATCCCGATATTATACCCCTATATAACCCTCTCCAAACCCTAAACACAAAACCCAGGAGTGGTGCATCTCCCGCCAGCTCTGGTGGGGGCACCGTATCCCGGCCTACAAAGTGGTAAAGCCGGCGCAGGCCGGAAGTTAGGCCTTAGAGGTGAGAGCAGCTAGGGGTTTAGGGGTTTGGGATTTAGGGTTGAAGGTTTAGGGGCTAAGGACTTAGGTTTTGCGACTTACGATTTTGGGTTCAGGGTGTTGGTTTCCCAACCCTGCTAAACCCGAAACCCTAAACCCTAAGCCGTAAACCCTAAACCCTAAACCCTAAGCCCTAGACCCTAAACCTTCAGAACGAAACCCAAAACCCTCAATCCCGAAAACCCCACGATCCCCAAAAGGGCTAACCTGGAAGCCTCCGGAGGCTGAGGAGAAGTGGTTTACTGGTCGCTCGCCCGCGGAGGCCGCGGCCAAGGCTGAGAAGGCCCTGGGGACCAAGGCAGGTCTCCACCGTTCTTGAGGGATTGTATTGGGGACTATGTAGGTTTATCTAGGGGTCATCTTGGGCTTATGTACCAACGCAGGCCTCCACCTCTTTTTTTCTTCGTAGTTCTTAGTAGGGAAAAAGCGAGGATAACCCCTATATAGTCCCATTATTATTTTTCCTTTTGTCCCCTAGTAAGAACCAGTAAGTTTTTGTTGTGTTTCTGGGTGGGAGTGGGAGTGGAGGGGAGTGTGGGTGGTTTTGGCAATTGATATGGGTATATATGTATGTACATCTACACGAGTGCTAGTAGTAGTATGCTTGTTATCACCGTATCTGCTGTCATGATTTTTTTTTGTTGCTGTTAGGGGTTCTGTTGTGTAGTGTGTGTGTATATATATATATCATATGATTATTGGGTTTCTTGTCGCTCTTGTTTCGATGTGTGCTTGTATAGTGAGTCCTTGGTATTGTTTCCCTTTTCGAGGGGAGGAACGTTCTCCATCCCATCCTTGCTAGCAATGTAGTTGCCAACTAGGTGTGGTTTCTGAATTCTGTTTTTTGCTTGTCTTTTCTTCTTCCTTTGCGAAGCAATTGGAATGTTGCCGGAGAGTGTGCAAGAACCTGGCTCTAAATCCCATTTACGCTCCATAAATAAGGGAAGATCAAGCAGTTTCATAGTCTTCATAGTCAACTTTAGAGATCCCAAGTTTGCAAGTGCCTTGCTCCTGACCCTCAAGCCCAGGGCACGAGTAAATCCCCCCCCACCTCATAACAACCCCCCTAGCCCGTAATCGCGAACTCTTTCAATAAAGTGCGACTGAGGAGGGGGGAAGTCTTGCACCACCCTATAAACCTTCTAGCCCGGGAGTTGCAGTGTATTGGGCACCATGTATGGTGGCTGTGTGATTGGGGAATGGGATCGAGCGGCACATCCGTCCTGTTCACGACCCTGCTCTAGTGAAGCAGCGGTGCTGCAGAACAATGCTTGATGGATAAAACCCTGCATGAGTCCGCGTGTACATACCCGCTCCGCTCGGTTTAGGTTGCACGGAGTCCAGGATTGTGTCATTGCGCTGTATAGGTCTTTTGTTTCCTGCATTACTGGCAAGGTTGCTGACATCTTTCGCAATTTTATATGAAACTTATTTCCGCCTTTGCCCCAACTCTACACGCCGTTATTCTGTTCAGGCCTCATCCCTAAGCCCCTGAACCCTAAAACTCCAAGCCGCACAGCTGGCCAGGTGGAAGTGGAGCAGGATGAGGATGTGCTGGACACCTGGTTCTCCTCAGGCCTGCTTGCTTGTGGTGGAGGTTTTCATCCAAGCTTGCATCTCTGGGCAACTGCTCATGTCGAACGCTGGTCAATAGAGAGAATAAACCCCAACAACCTTACCTTGAAACCCAAGCTGGCATTGTTCATGCATTGCAAAATTCACGCATCTCTGACTCCCAAGCAAGGATCCAAGAAGGCCGTGACCCCCAACAGCTGGGTGGGATCTGCGGCCATGAGATTTTTCTGACGGCAAGGATCCTGCAACCTCACCTTATCTCACTGTTGGTTCGTAGGGAATCTAGGAACGGATCCGTATGGTAGTCCAGATATAATCCCCATATTCCCTGCTTTCATTCCCTACTAGTCAGCAGTAAGCTATAGCTCAGAACCTAAAGCTCAGCTTGAAAACCTGCAGGTCAATTCTGCAGATAGATCAAAGCCCAACAGTCAGTGAAATGTGAAACCCGACATGCTGCAGTCTACCAGGCAGCTTGCCCCGGAAGTGCCTAGTTCTTGATTCCGATTCAATTAAGGCCTTTCCATTTCCGACGCCAAATTGATCAAGAGTGATATGTTTGAGATTCGATCAGCCTCCATGCTCAAGGAAAACGTGGATAATTTTTGGGAAGTGGGTGTTTTCTGCAGCCTAGTTGTCTCCATTAATCTCGCAAGTTCACAAGTTTACAGCCCAAAGCAGTGAACTATATATAGCCTAAGCTCATGCCAGGTCTGTTCCCCTTCTCCGTGTTCGGCTGGCCAGACACCGAGAACAACGAGGAGGGTCATCAGCCCACACATCATTAAAGTGGCCGACTCAGGGAAGGAGGAGTCGAGGTTCAGAGCAGCTAAGCAAGCTGTGGGCTTTCAGGCTCGCGACCTGGCTTTTGAGGCTCTGGGTTTGGAGTTGAGTTTGCGCTCCCCTGAAGGATGCGAAAGACTTGCCGGTAGGACTGTACTGCAGCCGGGTGTTTTCCAGTAGCTCCTCGTTAGGTCTTCAGGACACCTGAAAGGCTCTGTAAAGATTCCGGAAAGCCAAATTCTTTTGTTTGTTCTGTTTCACATGCTGGCAACGACATCATCAACACTGGCAGGAGTCCATTCACCCCTTCTAACGCATACCCCACCCGTTTGAGCGTTCCCTACCCTTAAACCCTAAATACAAAGCCCCCCTAAGCCCCACGAGGGCCTTGAAGGGTTCGATGGCGAGCGGGAGCTTCAAGACAATGTGCTCTTTGAGGATTCTAATTCGTTTCTCTAGCAGTGCATCTCGCCTGGTTAAAAAAAGTATCCTGTAGTCGATTTGTTTTTTTTATTGCATTGAAAAGGTAATTACGTCCATCCAAAATGAAAGGAGCTCTTCTCCTGTAACGTTCTCGTTGAATTTGTGTGATTAGGCCAGCTCGAAACTTTAGCCTGCTCTGTGATAGCAGCCCCCTCCCCTCTATGGTCACCTCCATCAAAAAACCACCATGATGCAGCTACACTCGGCTTCTTTGCGAAAATCTCCGGTACCAATTCCAATGTTCAATTTCTTTGCACGTATCTTCACGGTCAAATAACCCATATATATATATATGTACACATATATATCTACACAAGTCTACACACTTGAAATAGGATAGATTTAGGCCCCAAATTGCCCATACAGATGGCCCGCTGGGCCTAAATCATGACACATGCATGCTCACAACATTTAGGGATACCCTGTAAGTTGATTTCTGTTCTGGAGCCCAGACATTGCAGTGGCAGGCCCAATTCTGAAGCAAAGCTCGAAAGAAGCCACACTAACTCCTGCAACCGGTAATCTTTGGATGATTTAGTTCTGGACGACAGGACCCCAACAGGTTGGCTGAAGGAATGGCTTTAAACGTTAGAGGTTCAGGCGATCACTGATCTCTTGCTGGTGTAGATCCCCAGTTCAGAGCGGAAAGCCAGGACTTCAAAGCATTCTTCCCGACCTCCCTCCTGGAGACGGGTCATGACATCCTCTTCTTCTGGGTAGCCAGGTGCCTGCGTTGAGAACAGTACCGTTTGTGGCTTGCACGGAAAAATTTTCCAACGTCGTCACGGGGTCTTCCCAATATTGGGCAGCCATGGGCCGCCGAACCTATTTGAGCAGAGTTCTAGGGTGGACAATGGCTGGCAACTATGCTAATGTTGGGGTTGTCAAAAACTGATCGCGCATTCGTCTACAACATGTTCAGGACTGGGATACGAGCTTCGAGGATATGCGCGAAGCATTGGTGATGCGTATGCCTCATACAACCCCAACATTAGGGCTGAAGTCCGCAGCTGAACCAGAATTCGACACTGGGGTTAGGAGATTGCTAAGTAGGGCTTGAGTTTCAGGCTTATTTGCACCACCTACCAGAGCCTGGCACAAGCACTGGTCTGCGTTGCCCTGTTTTCTTGTCTACCTATGTATCAAGGTATTTGCGTTACCTTGTTTTCGCTTTTGCCTATGCATTCATTCGGCTACTCACCCCCGACCAACATGCTGCAAATTCCAGTTCGAGAAGAGGCAGATTGTGCATATTTGTTTTGCAAAGCGTATCCCAGGAAACCAGACACAGGATTCCTTACCGTTACATTACCCTGCAGCCTTAAATTTAGCACAGGAGGAGAATGCGCTCAACTTATCTTCTTTCCATGTTCTAGTTTTTTTGGCTTTGACTGGTGCTGGCCTGCCTAGGGCCGATGACATTGGGGGCGTGGGAGGGTTAAGAATTGGGGTCCCCTTTTAGGCCCCCATTGTAATACGGCCTCCCGTGTTTCGGTGCCCCAAGAGGGGCCATAATTTTCCAGACCATTTACCATGTAGGCATTCTAGGGTTTGGAGTTTTTTTTGTAGAAATGGGTTGACATCCTAAACCCTAGTCCCAAAAGGATCAAGCCTTAGTTGAGGCTTAGTTTTCGACCTCTGCCTAGGCCTTTGAATCTGGTTTAGGGTTCAGTGTAGGGTTTATCGGTTGCCGCTTGGGGTCTAGGGGTTAGGTTTGAGGCTTAAGGGTTATGGTGCAAGGTTTACAGGCTTCATTTTAGGGTGTAAGGAGCTGACTGTGTGACACTCGTTTGGGGCGGCCACGTACCTTGCCTGGGGCTATACTATACTTGTGCTTCGAATCACAAGCCCCAACCAATCCCGTGTTTCACGTAAAACCCTGCTCCCTGAAACTTTAGTGCTAAGGCCTAGGCGCAAACAAAAGCAGCCCACAAACCCTTAGCCAAATTGTGATAAAACACCATGAGACATGAAACGCTGCAATTCAAAATCCTGAACCCTAGCCCCAAGAAGCCGTGTAGTGCCGTGTAGGATGGTGATGATGTCCCTTGGACTCACGGGCAAGCTCCCATTCCACACGGCCCCCTTGGCGGCATTGTCAGCACCTCCCTGTGGGTTCGCAGTGTTGATGGTTTAGGGTTTCAGAGTTCAGAGATTCTAGGGTGATAGATTCAGGTCTAGTGCCTCAGAATGGAAATCACCCACATTCTTTTCGTAGTAAACACTTCCCCATACATGTTGATTCAAGGGAGGCAGTGGGCTCTATTGGGGGAGATGAACATCATCTTCACGGACTTCCGGGATTTCGGAGCACATTGAACTGGTGAGTTATTTTGGTGGCTTCTCATGGATCTTGTTTCAATGTGATTGTATGCAGGCTACTCGTGCATGATGAATATTGAGGGACTGTGGGATTTGTGTGTGAAAGGTTCAGGGACTGGGTGAAATTCGAGTCTGTAGCAGCTAAGAAGCTCCCAAAACGCCCAAAAGGACTGAAACAGACTATGGTCCGAAAAAAGTCAGCTATCTCAGGTTCCAAGTCAGGTTGCGGCAAGGCAACTCGTAAACCCCAAAGTAACCCTTTCTTTCGGGGAACCCTACTTCCACTTCTCACTTCTTGGGAACCTCCAGAAGCCCTGAACCATTGAAGTCCTGTGACCTGATATCCCTCCTTCGCCTCTGACCCTTCTCCCCTCAAACCGCACCTGAAGGTCCGAGTTGACTAGAACTATGGGGAAAGTACGAAAGCCAGGGACCGGTAATCCATGCACTCGCAGACACACACTGGACCACCAAAAGTGTCAGGATCTCCTGGACCACAGACAAGAAGTCATCAGGCTGACACTCCTATCACGACAGTTCTGATCATGATGTTGTTGATAGATGGAAGTAGCAGGAGTCCTCTTTGTTGTCATCGTGATTGTGTGTTGTGGCAGTTGGCTGCTTTTGGAGCCATATCTTGCCAGTGGGAGTGAGTGGTGACTAAGTACGATAAAGATGTCTAGTGCTAGTGTTGATGGCATGAGTAGTAGTCGTAGTATTCGCTCGACAGTACTGCAACGGCAGCAATATAACTAGGAAGATTACCGCGCGAAGTCATGATCGCAATGCTGGCGTTTTACCGCTAAGCCCAAATCAGGTATACCTTCACGCCATGGTGCGCGATGCCCACGGCAGAAAGCTTCTTGCCAGCGTTTATTGACTCTAGCTGGCATTCGGCCTGGCTCAGGACTATCACCACCAAGGTGCATGCTGCAATTCGCACAACTGTTCCTCAATAATACTTCTACTTCTATCGGCACGAAGAGTGAAAGGGGTCTCGGCTAAGCGAGAAGCGTTGAGGACCCCGTGCCTCGGCATCAGGCAGACTGTTGATATACGCAAGAGGGGTAGTGGGGGACGAGTGCACTTCACGGCTTTGTTTTCCAGCCAAAGTTTGACAGAGTTTCCTATGTTGCTGAGAGATGGCCTCATGATTGAGACGGCTAGTATGTTGGGAGTTTAGGGTCAGGGTACAGGTTCAGGGTTGCTGTCAGTTTGCGTGCGTTGTTTTGCAGATATGCAGCCGCGCGGGGTATGTTTAGAAAAAAATGAAGCTTGCTTCAATTTTTGCTATGGATTCCCTTAATTTAATGGGGCCATGCAAAACTCGTAAGTATTGAATGAGGAGTTCCAAACATTACGGTTTTTCCCGCTGGGGCTCCAGCAGGCTCCCGTGCTGTAAGTCGGCTATGTTTTCTTTCGTAGGCCGGTACCATTCGCTCAGAGCTCTTGTTTGCTGCCTCGAAGCATCTCGCCCAAAGTTTGCGCGTACAAGACGTCCTGGCTCAAAGGGCATCTACCCATGTTTTCTGCGAAAACTCCGTGCATGTGGACGAGCTGCCTCTTGGATTGCATACGAACCTGCACGACAAGTGACCGCGCCTATAGCGCGTATGTCTACTTTTGCATGTCTACAAAAACAGAAATTGTTTGATTCAGAAGGTCAGAGCTTGAACAGAAGCTTGTTTCAAGATCTTTCGTTCGAGCCTGAGGTCTGATTTTGTCAGCAGCACTTTTTCGTTCAGTGGCCCTCCGAGATCACACGGATGTCGAGGAGGTGGCATCATCGCAGGATGACGAGGTATGCAACTTTACTTGCTCAGAGGCTGCGGGGGACAGCACAGAGACCATGTTAGACAAACCGCGCATCTTCACCTTGACGAGTGAAGCTCCACTGCCGGACTCTCCGTTTGAAGTGCGAAGGTTGCCCTGCTCTCACAAGGGGCAGAACCAACATGCCTTCGAGATCAAGCACACGACGAACGAGACAGGCGCTCTGTGTTTTGCTTGTTGTGCTGGTGCTGCAAAACTTGCCCAGGATCGGTAGCGAAAGTGGATCCTGGATACTGTCCACTGTCAGCTAAGTCTCATGCATCAGGTTCAGAATAGATCAGCTGCTGAGATCCGTGCCAGCGAGCGAGTTTGAAACTGCTGCTTTCAGGCCATTGGTTTTTGGAGCTGACGGTGACAACGCTTGAGGGCTTCGAGATGTTGGATGATGGCAACCTTGGTATATGCGCAGCCAATCCCCTCGCCATTCGTCATGCATGCATCTGTAATCTCCAGGGAAATGCCTTCCAGGAAGTCTCAATGATATGGGCGGCGGTGTTTTATACCTTCATATTTGCCGTATGCGCTCTCTTCTATTCGAAGCACATGCTGACGATGAGGGAGGCGCGCCGCTATCACAGTCATGGTAAGCTGAGTGTGTTTATTGACGATATTTATTCTGCATCACTATGGAACAAGCCTTCATGAGCAATTCGTGCAACTGAAACAAACTCCAAGGTTCGCGTATGCAGCCCGTTCAGGAAGATAAGCCATGCCCTAGGTTTCCAAACATGGGAGTTTCGAAAAACCGGGGTCACCAGTATAGACCTGATACATAATAAACCATACTTTAGGGAGCCCCCGAAAAAGACGCCCAATCTTGACCGCTCAACCTGAGCTGTTGGGCTCACCAAGCCTTGACAGGCAGAAGATGCACAGGCCACTGGGAGATCTGTTGCAGTTGTTGAGCCACTCTTCTCCTTATAGTGACGACCTGTCACCACCTAAGAATACAAGTCTTCTGTACTTGTGCTTTATTTGGAATATTTACGTGGTTGAGAGGGTTGGGTGTTTATTTCAGGGAAGGAGATTGCAAACCTCAGCATCCTGGTTTATTGCGGCTGCTACTGCACATTTTCTTCTGCCACCGCCCGCACCCCACAAGTACTTCTCCTGCTCCTGCTACGGAAGATGCTACCTGTTACCGCAACGGCCAAGTTTCACAATGTGATTTGTATTTCACGGCAAGTGTGTGCACTTTTCTTGACAGGTACCGGTACCCTTCGAAATTGCTGAATTCGAGGACTCAAACAAGAAACTTATAAACGCACAGCAGCGAGCGGTACTGCGTGAGACATCTGGTGAGCTGCCTGAGACTTTGCCCGATGCCTTTCTCAAGATGTTTAGCAAGGGCTTGGTAGCCAGGAGGCTTCTGTGGAATGGCTATTTTGCGAAGGGCAAGCTTGAAGAAGGCTTGCACGTCCGCCTGGAGAAGCTTCAGCTTGACGAGGACCAGTTCAAGGAGTTGGAGATCTTCGGAGAAAAGCACCTGCAGCCTGTGTACCAGTGGGCCTGGGTAGACTTTCTGAGGCGTGTGCGCCTGAAGGTGCGGAGGGGGCTCAGTCTGCTTTAAAGCATGCTCCGTTTGGGAATTACGTCAAAACATCTGGTCTGCTCTAATTATTCTGCATCATCTTCGTATGTCTCGTGCTGAGGGGGTCTCAGAGGGATTCATTGTCAAAGCTCCTACAGGCAGAACCGGACTGGGCCACGGATGATTTCGCCGAAGGAAGAAAGTTGCCCTTCAGAGAAGGCAAATATTCGCCCAACTCGTTCATGGACACTTTTCTGGAGGCTGGCACCTCAGCAGGGGCAAGGCAGCTGACACTAAGAGTGTGTGCGCGTGTGTGCGCGCGGGTGTGTGTGTGTGTGTGTGTGTGTGTGTGTGTGTGTGTGTGTGTGTGTGTGTGTGTGTGTGTGTGTGGGGGATCCGGCTCTTTCAAGAAGAGTTCTGTGTCAATACACATC
>CAJNIZ010027780.1:104332-155906 GCA_905231905.1 Symbiodinium pilosum
AGTGTGCAGACATGTCAGTACATGTCACAGACAAGTTGACGTGAGCAAGCAAGTGTGAAGCTGTAACTAAATCTTCTACATCCCTCCGGGGATGCCTGCAAGTGTGTGTGTGTGTGTGTGTACCTTCCTATAACATGGAAGCAGGGGGTCACGCCCATTTTGCATATACAATTTTCGTTTTGTGGCCATGACCAGCACAAGCAGGGGGCACCTGGGGCATGAAGAGGTCAGGTGCCAACGGAGACACCTCTTCATCGCATGTGATATCAGTTCGGGACGCAGAACTGACGTACCTGCAAAGACCACCCTTGTGTGGCAGATTTTTAAACCGCCCCTGTGCGGAAGATTAGACGGCCGACGTAGCAATAACAGTTTTCCTTGTCCCACATGAACACGAGCGGTTTGCAATCAGTGCATGTGTGTGCTTGACTTGACAGTTTTCCACAGGCAGCAGAAACACAGCATGGCAACCTGATCCCTTGTGAGTGTGCAATCAGCGCATGTGTGAGCGTGAGTTGGCAGTTTCCACAGGCAGCAGAAACATAGCATGGCAACCTGATCCCTTGTGAGTGTGCAATCAGCGCATGTGTGAGCGTGAGTTGACAGTTTCCACAGGCAGCAGAAACATAGCATGGCAACTTGACTCCTATAGAGTGTGCAATCAGCGCATGGGTGAGTGGAGTTGTCAACTTTCCACAAGTAATGGAAACACAACAGGACAGCTTGTTTCCTTGAGAGCCGGCTTGGGAGCAACGATTTTCATAAAATTGAACGTCACAACCGTCCGAAGTTCACAACCAAGACAAATGTGTGTGTATGAGTGCGTGTGTGGCCTTGATCTTGCTGTTGTCAAGGATGTTGGAATGAATGCATTTCGACATGGCATGCATTCTTTCGGCGATGGAGATGGAAATTGGGAGGGCACTATGCCACATAGGAAATGGGGAGCTAGACCTTTGGCACATCTTTGCACCTTCATCTAGATCGCTACGTCCCATCATGAAGCTAGTACCCTGGTATTCTGAGACAGCAGAGCCCTAGTTTCAATGAAGACACAAAATATGCAGAAGCCTGCGGGTATGCAATCGCAGGCCGACGATGGCCGCGGTATCTTGCAGTTCGTGGACAACCAGACCGAGGGTGGCAACCCGCTTGAAGTCCGCAAGATCCAAGGGTGGTGGATGGCCGTTGTATTTGACGCCACCCTGGCGCTATCTACAAGCATTCCATTTTGGGGTTTCTTAGCCTTGCTGTATTTGTTCTTGAAGTATTCTGAGTGGCAGACACACCTCTTGTTCGATTCGCGACGTCGGCCGTGCCGAGCATATCTCCGAGCCATGATTCCGATCACGCAGGTGGAAGCTTTTCTGTGGTTAGCCTTGTTGCTCTGCTGCTGCATCACTCCTCGGACCTACATCAACCGCTACAGAAGAGTGCTTCATGGTTCCGCCCAGGTAGGGGTTCCTCAACAAACGGGGCCTTTACAATCGGTGGGACATAGGTTAGGGAGAGTGCACCGGGTTTTTGGGTCGCTATTCAGGAGTCAACAGAGATCTTTCTGACAAATACCTAGGTGATGAGAGAGATCCTGGCGGAGGCAGAGGTAGGAACTATCCTGACAGTTTGCTTGCTCGGTGCCACCCTTCTCTCTCGGATCTTGTTCGTCAGTCAGTTGAGGATTGCAGCGCATGTATCTAAGTTATGCTCATGAATAGCTTCTATGGTCCTTTTTTGTAAAGCTGAGCAGTTGCAAGGGTTACATTGTTAAATTCCTATTATATCTGTTCTCCGACTAGGTATATCGTCACAGGGAGAAGCTTCTTGAAGATGCTTTCGAGGAGGACCTGGGCCAAAAGAAGGCAAGGCGCTTTTGGTCTAAATTGAAAGACCGTTATCCTGCATACTTTCGCCGGGAGCCACCTCCCCGCAGTGCTCGAAGGCTACAGGCAAGTGCTAGGCAGCCCTGGCTGTTTGTTTGGGAATTCAAAGACCCCATCATGAAAGCCTTGGTTGGCTTCTCCACTGTGGCACTGATTGTCTTACTGGCCGTTCTGCAGTTTCGCACGGATTGGCCCAAGGCTCATCCAGACCAAATTCCCGTATATTTGCAATGGAGGAGGAGTTGTCCAGCGGTCAACGAGACAACCTATCATCTCCCGCTTATTTTCGCCAGAGTTTATATTGCGACGTTTTACTGGCTTATCGTGATTGGCAGAGTTGTAGACGTCGCCGAGCAATTCGAGAAGCGAGCAGATCAAGCATTGTTATTTAAGTGCGAGGTTATCAAAACAATGGTACTTGTTATGCCATGCACCCCTAAGGTATGAAGTTCTTCATGGGAAAGCCCCCAAGTTCTTAAAGCGCGGCGTACATCTTCAAAAAGCCCCAGGTTTCTGACCATCACATCTGCGGAAGTGGAAATGTGGGCTGAGGAGGGGTATGAGCGCAAGGACCTGGGTCGGATAAGGGGCTACTGGGTCATCACCGACTAACTTCTTTTTTGTGGGGGGATAAGTTTTGCAATGGACAAATTTCATGACACCAAAACGGCCCAGGTTACATGGAACAGCCTGCGGAAGGCCAACCCGAAACCATGGAACAGGCAGCGTCAGAGCGTTCTAAGAAGCTTTTTTGCAGTTGCAGTGTTTTTAAAATCATGCGGGGCTGTCCATGGAACACACCCAATCTACCGAACGAGTTGTGAGTTTCGATGGAAGTCTCAAGCACCCAGGAAAAGAAGCGTTTGTGGCGACCAGCTCAAGGGTGAAACCATCAGCAAGGCTGAAGCTCACACAGCGCAGGAAAAGGTTGAACCAGACTTGCAGGACTTGGGTTGGTGAAGAGTGTGTGGTCTTTTCCCTCAGTTGTTGTTGGTGTGCGGCTGATGCTGCTGCTTCTGCTGCTGCTCCCAGACCTCACAAGCTACACCTGCTCCGCTTCCACTGCGCCTCCTTAAGTCCTAGTGTCACTGCTATTGCTGCAGTCACAACACAAGCTAGAACGACGACAGCAGCAGCGTCGGCATGCCGTGGGCAACGGCGGCGGCAGCTGCATTGTCTGAGTGATGCGATCATTGGTCATTGTCATCGTGTGCTGCTGCTGCTGCTGCTGCTGCTGCAGCAGTGCGTGGAAAAAGATGTGCAGGATCTGCTGTATGACAACATCGGGGAAGATCGCTTGGATTTCAGCAAGACAGAGGACATCGAGGCGTGGTGGCATATGCGGCGCTGCTTGCTGGGCCATCAGAAGTTCGAAATTTTTGGGTTTCCTGTCACCAGTAATCAGTAACCCAACCCAAAAGCGCTCTTGATGAACTCAGACAAGAGGCTACTTGCAGATGGACTTCCTGGATTCCTCAGCGACAATGGAGTGTGCGGCAGCGGTGGCTTAGGTTGCGTGGGAGCTTCTGCAAACTATCGCTGTATACTCCTCACAGGGGACCCCTTAATGTCATTGGTGTCGCTGGACCCCAGAGTCACTGATAGGTTTGAAGACTTAGGAGATCTAGGAACCTAATTATGGGCTCAAATACAACGCTTGTCTTTCAGATGTCCTCTGCGGAGAGTTCTCAGCGGAGTCGCTCCTTGAAATGTTTCCATGTAAGTAGATTGTACGAATCATGCAACGTGGTAAAAGAGCAAAAACACAACACATGGATGATACACGACCATAAGCTCTTGCGGCCCTAACATTCTGAAAGCATGATCGTGTGTGTCTACTTAACAACTAACCTGAATTTCAGCAATGACTTCTCAAGCTTCATGACTTTCTTCGGTGTTCAACGGCTTTACATGCCTGTATCTCAGAGCACAGAACCTCAACCTTAGGCCTCCAAGCTCTGAGCCCTCAGTGTATCAACTTACTGAGGTACCTCCAAGCCAGCCTAGGGAGCTAAAGTTTTTCAAACTTACCCCTCAGAAACCCCCAACCGGGACTCTCGTAATCCCAGAGTAGACAAACCCTCGAAAATCTCTATCGTCCCTCAACAAGACCCTTGCCTTTTTGAGAACACCGCAAGAAATTGTCATTTTGAAAACCCCCCCAAGGTAATCGTCTTGCTCATCTTGAACTTTGCAGTGGCAGGGGTCATGGCGTGGTGGCAGCATGACAGCGATGTTCGAAAGGCAAAGTAATCGGTTGCTTACTCAGGGTTTAGGTGGTGTAGGGCTTCGGGGTTTTGAGTTTGGCGTTCCAAGTTGGGTTGTAGCGGTTTGGGGGTTTAGGACGTGGGGTGCAGTTTGTGTTTCTGGGATTCGTATCAACAAAGGGTTTCTTTTGCAGGAAGCCGTGATCGCAAGTAAGCAATTGGTGGGTCGGCTCTTCAAATGCTATGGACATAAGGATGCATAAGAAGCGTGAGTTTCTCAAGATCATGGAACCCTTTGGAAGTCCATTTTTACACCCCATGAGCCCCATGACCCCTCTGAAATCCCTACATGTTTCGGTCCCTCGCCGTCCCCCCCCCCCCGGATGCCCCCAGGCGGTGACGGCTCCTGGTATTTGGCTGGTGTTTGTGCTGTGTGGGACACTGATCTATTTGATGTGGATCCTTGGCCTTTGTCGAAGAAATCTGAGATGCTACTCACAATCGTCGATGAGTTCTGTATCAGCTTTACATATGCTATGCACAAAAACCATGAACAACCAATGTGATCCTTGTAATTAGACGAACCGCTTTGAATGGCTTGCGGGCCCAATTTCAGCCTGAGATTTCTTTTCGGATTTTCTGAAGCCGACACCAGTATAATCCTCAAGGCAGGACCCATCTAATCTTTTTTCAATCCTATTCATCTTGGCGCCGTAATTTCAGAAGCCCCGCACTTCGATGACCCAGGATCGTCCTGTAAGCTTGCGTGAAAACAAATTCTTTGCTGGCTCGTGACTCCATGCATCTGCGTCAGCTCGAACTTAACCAGTTGAAGAAGTTGCAGGACCAGCGCGTGCCAAATAATCTTCGCAGATGGCCTAGGCACCTTAAACAGTCTAGGAATCCAACCGAAGTAAATTGGTGGGGCCTAGTGACAGTATGTTCTGTTTTTTCTGTGGATCTTTTCTGTACGCGTACGCTGGCAATAGGCTCCTGAAGAGATCGCCCTGTTGAAGGATTGGACTACAGAAGGGCAGAAGACCTTCACAACAGAGGAGCAGCTTTCAAGAATCAAAATCTGCGCGGACTGTGGCGCCCGAGTTGCTTTGCTTACTTCGATCGCGGCGCAGCTTGAGGCCCGGTATGTTACCCCTATATTACCCTATACCATATAACCCCTATATGGCCCCTGTATAACCTTAAACCCCAACCCTTAAACCCCAACCCGAAACCCTAACCCCTATATGGAGGCCCGTGAGAACAAGCAGACGCTCTTCGGCATCACCGTCACGGTCAGTGTGCGCAACAGCTGGCTTGTCTCGCTTTTGCTGGTCTTCCTTCCTTTGCTATGGTCGGTAGTGAAGCCTTATGTCATGACAGTTGATGCCAGAAGCCTGGCAGAGCTAATTGTCCCAAGCTCTGCCAACAATCAGACTCACAACTAGTGTCAACTCCTGCAACATGCTGGGCACTGCTTTCGCGAAGAACAAAGAGTTGCCTGATGAGAGTGCATTCAGATTTGTGGCTTTAGAGAGAGGCAAGCAGGCCAGTTTAGTCTAGGAGAATGTAAAGACGAGCTTGGCAGCTTCTAGTTATGTAGGCCGGTAGGTAGGCTCAGGGAGGTCAGTGCAACGCCTTGTGCTGGAGCTGTCTGTGCTTCAGGGGAACTCGCACCCTGAGCTGCATGTTCCGGGCTTTTGGGAGGGCCCCAAACCAAATGATAGTGATGTCGAAGTCACCCAATGCCAAGCTACCGTTCTGGAAAATGGCGCCAAATACGCCCTTGAAGGTGCTTTCTGCTGCTTCGGGGCTCAGGTTTTCTGGCTTGGGTGAGATCCCTCAAGCCCTACAGAGACGCCAAGGGGTTGTCTTGTACGTCTCAAGTGAAGAGGATCGTTTTTCACGTGGACCCGCCCCACCAGCTTCTCAGGATTGCCCCTCTGAAGTCCTTTCAGAGGGACCTCCCTACACATTCGTAACCCTCACATATCCTTAGGGTCTGTGGCGGGTAAACCCCTAAAGTGAGAAACCGGCATGGTCACGTTTTGTTGATTAGTTAGCCGCGGTCTGAATGCCAAGGTCGCAGTTGGAAGCGCTTACCTGAAGATCCATGTGGGGTTTCCGAAATAGGGACCCTTTTCAGAACTCCGTCACATAAGGATTTAAGATATCATAGGTCTATATTCGGACCTCATATGTATGGAAACAAGAGTTGATATCAAATGTATAGTGCATTTTTACAGTTCAGTAGTATAGTTGTAGCCAACTAGAATCTGCAGCGTGCTTGGCAAATGACAACGAAGAGGCCTTGGATTACAGGTCCAGAAAGCATATGGGCGTGTGGCTCGTACTTCAGCGAGGAGGAACAAACCCCATCATTGTAACACCTCCTCTCTCTGAGTGATGACTCGGCAGCTACCTGTTGACAACCATCAGCAGAGACCCGCGCCACAATCCCTTGACAGTCCCCACATGCACTTGGTCCCTGAGGGTCGCCATATAGCAAAACCATCAGTCATCCTTCCGGAGGTCTTGGCCCAAAAGCCAACGGTTTTATGTCTGGAACTTGCCAGTTGCCAGTTTGGGATGCATATTGGAAGCTTACAGAGGTGTTGCAGATAGGAGAGTCATACGTCCTCCTTGATCTCTGCTGCCTGTTGACGACGAGTACGAGTTGCTCCCGCATTCTAAGCTGAAGGCCAAAGGCGAACTCTACACTCTGCACCTGAATGCCAGGACCTTACATGCCTAAAAAGAGAACCCCAAGCCCCAGATGCGCGCATGGCGAAATGCAGCTAGCATCGGTAATCCAAACTCGCCGCGTTGGCGTTGGCCAAGGATGTCGAAAAGCCTTGGCAACGTGATCGATCCCTTGGAGGCCTGAAGTATGCGCCAGGAACCTCCCTAAGCTGGTTTTCATGCATGAATAGGCCCGGACTCTGCAGGGTGAAGTCAGTCATTTATGTTGACCACCGGCCACATGTTAATGCGAAAGCACACCCCTCCCTGCACCAGGTACTCTTTCCGAAAGGTGCGCTCAATTCGCAAATCTGACTCTGAAACCAGCCTTGGACAGGTTGTAACGACCTCACCTATCCTCACTCAACTCGTGGCTTAGAAAATGGTCCCAACATGGCATTTCTTCAGGCCTTGGACCAATGGAGTGATTGCGGCTGGTCAGTTCTAGAGCACTACCTGAGCCCCAAACCCCAAATCCGTGTTTTCAGTTCATGCCGCATCTTGTGGCTGGCAGGTGATTGATGGCATCTCCCTTGAAGACTTGCACAAAAAGCTCTACGAGGGAAACCTTCCTGAGAAGGACTGATGGGCCAAGGGCTTGGGTGAGAGGATACCGCGCCAGGGTCACACGCCTTCAACCTCAGGTGCTGCCGGTGTTCAGAAGGTGAAAGGCTGTTATGTCCAGAAGGCACTCCAGGGTCAGTGTCGCCCTGTGGGGTGAACTGTGGCTTCTTAAAGAAGACCCCATTCTGTGTCTAGGCCCGGCGGGTACACTTTGCCACGGTGACTGCATCACATCAAAGCATCTCTGAAAGCCAATGCTCAATAGTCACTAGTCCCTCCCAATCCGGTGCATCTATACACCATCCCAACATCATCTCCACACAGTCGATACCTCCCCGTGCTGTCAGGAGATCGAGAAGGCCAAGAAGGGTCAGAAGGAGGACTACCCCGACGGCATCCCAGAGCCTCGCAGTCATCTGGGTGATTCAGGAGTGTGTCAAGATGATTAGCAATACTTCCCAAAGAGGACCCCTACACTCTCCGTAGAATCTCACATATCCGCAGGGTCCCTTAGCACACCTCTTGTTGAGAATCTAGGTTCAGGGTTCTCGCGGATTCACAACTTCAAGGCTTGGTTTGGGGCTTGAGGGTTTTTTTGTAGGGATGCTGGGCTTGGGACTTCATGGCTCTGCAGGGATAACAGAGGACCGGACATGAACGGGTTAACACTGGGAGTATGATTGTTAAGAGGCGATATAGTCCCAACTAACTGATACGTCTAGTTTGCTGGCATGATCGTAAACATTCGCAATTCATGCGGGGAGGGGAGTTTCCCGTGTTATGGGGAGGGCAAAAAAGCCCCAGCCTCCTAATTATCTCAAAAGCCTGAAGCCCTACACCCTGAATCTGAGACCACAAGGCCTCTCACCGCTACTCTCTGCATCTTAGACCCTAGGCCCGCAAACCCTGAACCCTAAACCAGACCAGACCTACATCCGCTGAGGAGTGCGGTGCAGATGCACTGCGCTTCGGCCTTTTGGCCTACACGCTGCGGCTGGGATTTGGATGTGCTGCTTAGGGTTTGCAAGTATTCTGGGATGTAGCCTTGAAAGGATCAACCTCCCCCAAGCTCATATGGAACTCCATATGGGGATGGATAGGCTAGGGGTTCTAGGAAGGGTGTCCAAGCATTCTTGGATGTATGTAGGATAGTTCATTTTCCAAATGACATTGGTCCATAGTCTCCTTCTTTCAGGGTTTCGTGTCAGTTTGAGGGAGGGTACATGGGCATGTATGGTGGTAGAGGGACATGGGCAGGCTTGTGGTTGAGTATCATGGTGCGAAGTATTTGGGACGTGCGAATTGGGACCTGAGGGACAACCAGGGATCCTATAGGATCTTACTTCTGTTCGGTTTGGGGCCCAGTGACAGTTTGTGGGTTTGCAGTCTGGACTTCCCAAAGGCTGCACCACGAACTGGTCGTTGTCATTCTACTCTACAAAAACGGTGGGGCTTTGCATCCTTTAGCTTTGTCACTGCAGGGTTCACGTACCACCCAACCATATTGCAATTATGCTTGCAGGCTTGATGCGAAAACACCGAGAATGTCTTTCTCAAGATGCTAAGCTTGGTTGTGGTAATCTATTAGTCAGCATGCCCTCACCACGAAACACAAAGGCAGGGTCGAAACGTGAACCTCGACATCAACCGCGTGGTGGGCTACAGACACTTCTGCAATAAAGTGTGGAACGCCACCAGGCACCTTGGTCCAATTGGATTTCCTCTTTATGGGCTTTCAGGGCTTGGGTTTGAGGTTTTGGGGGTTTCAGTGTACCTCAGGGCCTCCAGCGTGTTTTGAGCTCTCATGACCAAGATGTGCCGTACATCTTGGACCCTACAGCTCTTCCAAGCATGCCTAAGCACATTCCGCTTGGCTTCAATCTCATACCATAGTTGAGGGACTCCAAGCTCTCAAAGCCTCAAAGGGTTCCACCTTCAAGCCCTAAACCCAGCAATTCATTCATACCACCCCGCTGAATCTCAAGCGCAAAGTCCCAAGCGCTAGATCCATACATCGCAAACCCGGCCCAATCTCAAAACCGCATAGTATGATCTCCTGTAAGAAATAGTAGTCTCAAACCAAAACCCTTCGTACAATTTCTCATGATGAGGGTGGCCTCTGGATTGCAAGGTTTTGCCTCAACCCTGGTCCCTGAAGTCCTAAGCTCGAGTCCCGATCAGCAGCGGTTTTGGATTGTGTGAAGTTTGGGCGAAATTAGCCTGCATCCACACTTTGTTTGGGGATGCTGATCTGCGGCCCTAAATACTTTCTGGGAGTAGTAACAGGCTGGTTGTCCTAACCTGTTAGCCTCATGTTTTAAGCTCCTAATCCAACTTGCTTTTGCTGGAACAGATTTCTTATTAAACTGCTTTATCAAGGAAGCCAGGCAATCATCCTTGCAAGGGGGTAGCCCAACAGCTAACCCGAGCCTCAATAGGGGGGACGGCATGATTTATCTGGAGTTTTCGGGCCCCCTAGAACCAGAAAGCAGCTCCTATCGAGCTTGATTTAAAAGAACCACTGAGCTCTCCTATTGAATTTCATTTATGCCAACTACTGAGCTCTCAAACTGAATTCAATCTACATCGACTACTGAGCTCCGCTACACTTGTTCTATGCATCTTAAGCCCTTCCGAACTCAACTGAAACCTGTCTGATGCTCTTCCCAACCCCTGTGGAAGTCCTCCAAGGCTCGGGCGAAACTCTAAATTCTGAATCCACACATCCCTAAGCCTGTAGATTTTGTTGAGTTTCCCCAAGGTTTGGGCTGATGTATTTCGGCAGCGACTTCACCTTCCCGGGCTCCCTGCGCGCGGATCAGGCTTTGGCCTGGGAGGACAATCCACCCCAAAACGGGGAAGAGGGTTGAACGATTAGGTTTCGTGGGGGAGGGGTGGGGATTTGTGTTGCTCAGGGTCCAGAAAACTTTGCTGCATTAAGCCTCAGCCTGAAACTAGGGCGCCAAGCCCCCATTCACTCCTGTTCATTCACATTTGGAGGATCGATGGATCCTGTCGCGACTCTCCTTCTGCGCCCAGAAGGCCGGAGGATTCCGCAGGGGTGGTTGTCATTGACGGATGTGCTGCATTGCTTGCACAGGTTTGGAGGGTGGATCCACAGGTTATACGTTGGTTTTAAGTTCTTCTCTCTAGGAGGCTTCTGGTGGTTCAACCAGGATTTGCAGCGGTTTTGATCACGTAATTGGCTCCACATGTGGGTGGGAACCCTTAGATGACAAAAGCCCCAAACCCCATCGCCAAATTCCAAAAGCCGAGACAAGTGGCTCTTTACGGGTAACAAGGTGAGACTCTGTCATCGGCTTCGCACACTTTACAGAATAATCCTTGTTTTTTCTTCCCATGGTATTTGGGCGTGGCAAGGCCAATGACGCCATGCAGAAGTACGAGTTCGCCAATGCGACAACAGCGACATACAGTTTCTTTCTGTATGAGCTGTGCGGCTTGTCTTTTTGGGACCCAACTCCAGAAACTCCCTGAGTACATGTTCGGATTAACCAGGGGTTTGCAGGGTTGCTATGATAAAACGAGTCATTTTACTCGGGGACTCCCGGGAGAGTTTTGCTTACGGGCGGCTTGAGTCTTGGGCTCATGTGACGTGGCTTGAATATGCCTTCCTTCATCGTATTGTAGAGGTCTGTGCATCTGATGTTTATGAAGGGGCCGACTGTACTTTGAGTCAAGCAGTTGGCAGATCTTTCGTGAAGCGAGGCTTCTATGGGGTATGTATCTAGGGCTGTGCTTTTGGAATTTTCTGCGCGCTTGACTGGCATGAACGTAGAGAATTCGACATGTCGCGTAGCTATGTCTCTTTGAACCCCATTCGAAGAGGGAAGTAGTCAGACTCTCAATTCAATAGAGGTCGAGTTGAGTCCTCCATGCAGCACTTGAACTTTTGCAGACCTGCTGTGAATGCGCGGTCAGAATGCATGACGCGTCATCGGCAGTGCTTCACGAAGGGCTTATTGGCTATGGTGACCCCCAATATTCGACACCAAAGGAAGCTTTCCAGACTTCGTCTCAGGATCCTTCACGGTATTTTTTTGCTAGATCGCGGCAGGGAGCAAAATCAACTCGAGCAAAAGCCACCGGCAACCATGCCGGTCTGAGCTTGGGCCATGTTGCTGCCCGCTGTTAATTTCGGGTATTGGCATTCCAGCGGGTATTGCGCTGCATGATGCTGCATGGATGCAAAGCAACAGCTATCTTGGACTTTTCGGCCCGTTGCTGGGTCCTAATTCGCAAGTGAACCACATCGATAGCGACAATTACGCGCAACATGCATTCCAATCGACATCTGAAGCCCAAGTCCTGGTACTCGACAGCCAGCTAGCCTCTCACTAGACACGTCATTTTCCGACAAAGCGCTGGATTCAAAACCACACCAGCAGCCACAAAGTCCACAAAGCCCCAAGACCTCCAATCTGGCATCCCATATTCTCAGCACCTGAGGTGACGTGTATCTTGAACTGCTGAAACCCCGTTTCTACGGGGAGACCCAAGATGAGAGCATTTTGAAAGACCGGCAGGTGGGCATAGTTGTAACACTTTGTGTTTTTGAAGTCTGGTTTTGTTAGAGTTAATGCGGGATCCTTCCTCATTAAAGGCATCGTAGGCAACATGGAGTTTGATTGCCTTAATCACGGCTTTCCTCGGGCTTGTGCTTTTATCCACGTTCCCACTTCACGGCTCAAAAAGGGGCCATACATGGGCTTGCTGCCTTCGGGTTCATCGAACACACTACAGCCCCATGTTTGGTGATATAAGAAGGGATCCCTCTTAACGTTGTGAAGCTCCCAAAAGCTAGCCTGCATATCTTAGCCCTCAAGCCCAACCGCTGAATCCGAAACCCTCAACCTTTAACTCTGCACTTGAGTTCTAATTCCCAAGAAGTCCCCACACATCTCTGCCCAAAGGTGGCCAGAGAAGTGCTCTACGTGTGCCTTGATTGGTCCATGCGCTTGATGCACCCTCTGCTGCCGCACCGAAGCTGCACACGGCTCAGGATACATCACGATTTGAGACGGGTCTACCCAAGGGGTTCCATGTTGCACAGCAGCTGCGCTTGGGGCTCATGTTCTCGTTACAGGGCACCTCGAGCTGTTGGCTTAGGGTGGGGTAGAGGGACTATGGAGGCGCTCGGGGTTCAGGCTTAAGGAGACGTAAGGGCAAAGGGTTTGTTCGAGCTTATGGCTTCCGCGCTGCAGAGTTGAGGACGGAGAATGACGGAGGGGCTGTGAAGGGTTTAGGTTTCAGGGTGACGGCTTCAAGTAGTATACCTATCGTCCTAGTTTGCATAAGAATTCTCCTTCACATCACTTTTTCTTCGTCCGCTTACATGCGTCAAGCTCGCACTACATACACTTGATGCAAGCATGCTTGGGCAGGTTGTTTGAGCGTGAGACCGCGAAGTATATCCAAGGTACCTGACTGAGGAGCTCTATCAAAGGCTGCCCCCCTCACCCACGAAGTGCGAAAGCGTGACGCTGCTCTGTCCGCTTTAGACTTCGACAAGTTACGGGTCTTCCTCAGGTTCCAATCTAAGGATGAGCCACCTTTGATGGACTCTAGCTTTGAGGTGATTTGACACTTGCGCAAACACGGGTAAAGGGCGGCCTGGGATTCAAACAGGCTGTTCAGGGACTTTGTTTTGTACTTTGCTGGTTCTCGACATTTGAATGCCTACCTTCACTGATTAGGCTTTCAGGTGACGCTGCCTACATCGGATTAGGGTTTATGATCTTGGTGAGAAGGTGGGGCTGCCCTAAACCCCCAAGTGAGCCTTAAACTAGGCTAGAGCCAGCGCATCGTCAGGCCTTCCATCACTGCTCAAGAATCGCAAGGCCCAAAGTCCCTCGTTTTGGCTTCGTTGAGGGCGCTGACGTAGCTTATACATGAGCTTGTGACCTTCTCAAATCAAAACATGCAAGTATGCCAAAGGTTGTCATTCATGTGTTTATTTCTGAAAGCCCCCCACATGTGCAGCCACCAATGGCCGTTCACCGAGGATCGCGCCGTACCCGGTGCACGTGATCGCCTGGCAGAACGAAGCCCTAGAGAAAGAGATGGAGGCGAGGTTTAGGATTTAGGGCCAGAGTCCACTGCCTTGGTTTATGGTCTACTGATATTGTTAAGGGTTTTAGGTTTTGGGTTTGGGGGCTGAGGGTTCAGGTAAGCTGGGATAGAGATGTAGCACAGAACACAGCTGGCAGGTTCACGTGCTCATAATGTAATTGCAAGCAGCATGACGACATGACGACAATGGTGCTCAACTTTGCACTGTAAAGCAGATGAAGATTGCCTTGGCTTGTGTGTGGTTGCGCTGTCCGTTCAGCCTTGGGCAGGGTTTAGGATAAAGGTGACGCCTTCGTCTTTACCTGATTCGAGACTGGACCGTAAAGCCACCTACAAACATATGTAGGCTCAAAATCCTCAAGTCTTCCCCCTTCCCAACGCATGTGCAGGTAACCAGCGAAATCGCCGGGAAGTTCCGATCCCAGCAACTTGTCGGGCCAGTTAAGGACCTAGAGCAGTCCCTCACCGGGTTTCTGTGAAACTCGCGATGAATCGCTGTTGAGCAATCATTGGAGCCTACCTTGCCCTTTTCTAGCAGGGACAAGTTGGATTAGGTTCTGTTGTTTCACTAGTATACAGCGCATGCGAGTACAAGATTTCGTAAGAGGCCCCCAGCTAACGACTCCCACCTTTGTAGAGGGATTGTCTTAGGTTCTGTTTGTCTATGGCTTGGTAACCTTCTTGGGCCCGCACCCGGGCACGGGTCCTTCCCTTCTCACCCACAACCAAGCTTTAATCCTAGACTATGTGTCAAGGAATGCCCCCAACCCAAGACATCCATGCTGGAAAATTGGATTTTCAATTCACCATACTCAAGCACCTCGACAGCAGCCACCATTGTATTTACAAAGACTACATAGTCCACAAAAGCTCCAATCCCTAGACCCCTACGCTAATCCCTTACAACCCTAAACCCCATGACCCAAAAAACCTTAGAAGCACACAGAGGGAAAGGACAAACTCAGCCCCAGGAAGCAGTCCTTGGGCTTCTCGCCTGGAGCGCGGCCTGAGGATAGCGGGTGCTGTCGGGCAAGTTTCAAGGAGTTTCGGGTTTTGGAGTTCAAGGTATAGCCTACACTTGACAGGGACATGAAAAAGATTTAGGGGATCAAAACAGATTCAAGATGTACCGGCTTGTGGCCCTAGCACCTAAAAGAACATCGTAGAAGATCCATTTTAGATCTGCAGAGTTCTAGATTCCGAGGACGGAGCCTTAGTTCAAGTGGGGACCTTGATTGTATATGTATCTATATATATGTGTGTATATATATATATGTATATATTTCTGTATATGGGTTGGTTTGAAAGCCTTTTCACCCCTTGATCCCTAGACCCAAAGCCCTGCAACCCAAACCCTAAGCCTCGACCCTGAAAACCCAAACCGTCAAGCTTCACTCTAAACACCAAGCAATTCCTAGGTCCTGGGCCCTGGAGCTCTGCGTCCAAAGCTTAGACCCTAACCTTCAACCTTGAAGCCTTTTAGTAAGGCCTCAACCTGACACCTGGAACGTTGAATCCTACACCCTTGCAAGGCTGAATCTTAAACCCTGAATCCCAACCCCGCATATCCAAAACAAGCAACATCTTCGACCCTACGCTGACATACTAAACCCAAAGCCCTGAAACCGAAGTAAAGCCTAACCCTGAATCTTGAATTCTAACCTTCAATCCCAAACTGTTCCAACCTGCACCCTCCATCCTAGTCCGTAAGCCTTGAATCCAACATGAAGGTTTCCCAAAGTTATTGGGACCATTTTGGGGTCCCAATAGTGAGGACTGATGTGGAGAATTAAGGTCTTCCCTATAACCTTTGGCATTTAGCTCCTAAAGCATCGGCCTGGAGGCCTACATCCGGCACTCGGACCCCGAGTTGCGAACAATGGCCGCTGGGCCCGCTCTTAGGGATAGGCTTCGGGGCTATCAGGTTTAGGGTTTAGGGCTTAGGGTTTAAGGGTGATTACTGTTGGGTTTAGGGCTCAAGGGTTGGGCAGGACCTGCTTCAGGGTTTGGGCTTTTGGGATGCTAGGAGAAGCTTCAGGCTCGGTGTTCCACTTTTTTCGGCCATCTGCGTTCAGGCCAGTAGTCCAAAGATATCATGCCAAATTCTGCAAGGCATCCCTGACCACCCCTGTGGTTCTCAGGTATCTTCTTCCCCCATAATGGAGAACCACATGGAAAAGGCACAGGTTATGTACGGTTTTCTGTATACCTATATTATAGACACACACCTAGTTTCATTTTGGGCAAGGGTCGGAAAATCATGTAGACCTTTGATATCGGCGGAACCCTACTTCAAAGGGGTTCGGCTTTGATCAGACAGAGCCTTGGGAGATGGCCAGCTTCGAGAGACATCTAGGCGGCAGCGAAGGGCTACATGGTGCTTAGAGAATTGCAGGGCTATTCTAGCGTTGCTATTTCAGTACCTTTCCTTCTCCTCAAACTAACATGGAACTCCGCACAGGCCCTTTCTTAAAGGGTTGTACTTGAAACATTTTCAGGGTGCATGTGGATCAGTGTCAACCCAAGTTGGAAATTGCCTAGCTCCCCAGCAAGGTGGACAAGCTCAAGAACCAGATCTCGCGAATGGCTGCCGTGGGCACCATCACGGACACTCGACATCCGTCGGAGAGCAAAAGCTTTTTAGGGGGCTGAGGTTTTCAGAAAAACCAGGCCTCTTAAGCTTTCCTCAAAAACCTCAACCCCTAAATCCTAAACTCAAAGCCAAATTTAGCCGAAAGCCCTGAGGCACAGACGCTAAATCCAACAACCCTGCTGTGAGGTGCTTAAGGAGGCGGATAAAGACCCCAGCCAAACCATGCGCGATGTGGTGAATGAGAGCCTCGCCTCTCAGGGGCTTTGAGGGCTTAGGGTGTGGGGTTCGAGTACGAAGGCTTGACGCTTAGGGTTGCGGGGGCTCAAGACGGACTCTGGCGGACTGTTGGACACGATTCCAGAAGATTCTATGTGATTGCAGATGATTACGCGGGAGAAAACAAAACAAAGGAGGGTTACGGTTACATGGGACAATCAAGGACTACAGGGGACAGTTGGTTTCTTGTGCCTCCTACTGGGGGGTTGGTGGGGCAGTAAGTATACATGTAACCCTTTATAAGCCCTATGAAAACCCCGATAGTTCAAATTATCAACCTAAGTCCCCTTGACCCTCCAAGTAGGGATGGTAAGGGACCAGAAGAGCGGCGTAGGGGTTCCAAGGGCGTAGGGACCGTAAGTTTTCCTGGTTCTATGCATTGTGCTTTCTCCGCGCGGAGGAAGAACTTGAGAAGCACTAAACTGGATGGTGGGGCGTTTCAGAAGGCTCCTCATTAAATCCTGTTGGTTCCGGGCTTGAGGATCTGGAGCTTCTGAGTTCGGGGGTTACAGGATGACTGTCTGTGAGACTCCTAGGTTTAAGGGCGAACGGTTTTTGGGGTCATGCTTCTGTTCTGTAGAGGTGTTCATGAGGACCGAAGCAAAGCTCGAGTTACAAGCAGGCCACGGCTCAAAGTAGGGACTATCGCTACTTTTTGGAGCACACGCTTTGCTACTGAAGCTGCTGCTGACGAAAATCATTTTTTGTTTAAAGCCCCAAATCTCATTCAAACCTTCAGCCCTGGACTTTAACAGATCCCCCCCACTACCCACGAGGATCTGAGTGCCAACATTCAGGACCCCAGGAACCCAATAATAATCCCCAGGCCCTAAACTAAACTCTAAACCCTGCTCCATCATGACAAACTCTTTGAGCCCTATACTCAAAACGTAAGCCCTCCTCCCGGATCGAAGGAAGTGCCTCATCTACACCAAGGTGGAAGGACTGGACCTGTCAGGACGGATGGGCCGATGTAGGGCAGAAGGCTTAGTCTAAGATTTAGGGTTAAGGGATTAAGGCTTGGGCTGTGGGATTGAGGGTCAAAGGTGCAGTGTTTTGAGTGCAGGCTTTGACTAGAGTTAGCACAGGTACACTTCAGTCTTGGCATGATTTCCGGATCTTTCCCAAGATGTGAAGTGGGGTCTATAGGATTCAGGGACGGACGGCCGGGCACTCGGGCCTACCATGAAATTCCCCACTGCTCATTTGCTCGCAGGCCTAAACTCTCAAGCGACGTCCTAAACTGCCCGCGGCAACCTGTAGGACGGTTAGCGAGTTTGTGCCGACAATCCCAGAGAGTCTGCTTTCGGCTGAACGTGGGTTACTGAACGCTGAATCTTCACGTCAGAGACGGCCGTATACACAGAAGAAAATGATGTACCCAGAAAAGTTCTTCCCAAGGTTAATTTTCGCTTCCTGTGATTCATGTACGGTCCTTCCATGACGCACTGGATCTTAAACCGTAAGCCCTAAACCTTAAACTCCAAAGCGTAAACCCTCAACCCAAACCCTCATATGCTCCCCCCTAAACAGAGCTGGCCAGGCGAGAAAGTCAAGCTTGAGAAGAAAGTGACCTCCGCAGAAAAGATGGTGGAGTCCTACAAGTCACGCGTCTTAACCTTTAGGGGTTGGAGTTCGGGATTTTGGGTTTAGGATTTGGATGGTGGCTCTGGAATCTCTGGTCTATGAATTTTCGTGGAGGTGTAGAGCTTGGGGCTTGCGGCTTAGATTTGTTTGGTGTCTGAGGCTTTCGGGTTCTGCATGGTGGTGAGGGTGGGTGAGCACCCATTTGTAAATGAGAGAGGCAACGGTTTGCAAAATTCCCACCGTCGCCTGCGTCATCTGAATGATTCGTGATGTTCTACGCTTCAGTCCCCGCCTCTGGGCGCAGAGAAGGGTTTTTCTCGGGAATAGGGTTGTATGGGGGGCATCAGGTTGCATGAGGACCTGTACCTGTCCGAATCTTAGTATGTCACCTATATAACCCCTATGCATTTCTAGAATGCCTGCGCAACCTTTGTAATCCGGGCGAACACCAATGGATTCCTTCCTCCTGATCTGAATCTTTCGCGAACTCAACATCCCTCAAAACCACTCGGGAATAATCTGAATTTCGTAGAACACCCGAAAGACAGGTCTTTCAGAACCAGCTCCCCTTCGACCTGGAACGCAAATCCTGCAATTCCAACACTGGATAAGGCATTTAGAGCATTGTACAGCCCCATGCCTATCCTTGAGACACCCCTTAGTCCATAAGCTTCAAACGCACGCTGAACTCTCAATATCCATGAGCGCTAGTCCCAGTACTTGAGTCCCTGAACTTTGATCC
Organism: Symbiodinium pilosum; assembly: GCA_905231905.1. Lineage (NCBI taxonomy): Eukaryota > Dinophyceae > Suessiales > Symbiodiniaceae > Symbiodinium > Symbiodinium pilosum. Next base: position 123,014 of record CAJNIZ010027780.1, read on the forward strand.
TAACCCCCTAGCCTTGATCCACTCCCTTGACCACAGTTTTGAGATGGGGATTCTGGGTCACTCTTGCCCCAGCATAGAGCAACTTTGCATTCTGCGTTTGGTTGTGATATTCTATGGCACGGATACATTAAAACTCGTTCATGTATCAACCACCCCGAAACATGCCTCAGGTGCTGCAAATCATCCCCATACTTAATCCCGAAAACAGTGAAACCCAAACTTGGATCCCTACATCCTGATCTCAGCTTGTCCAGCTCTTCAAGGCAGAAGATGGCCGTGCCGGGCTACGAAGAGAAGGTGCCTGAGAAGGTGAGGGAGACCAATGCCCAGAAGCTGCAGGTTGGACATGGGATTCTACAGAAGGGGTTATAGGGATGTAGAGGGGTTATATAAGAGGGATATCTAGGGGGTAGAATCCCTTAGGGATGTATACATAGGGTTATGCAGGGTTTGTTTTGGGATGCAGGCGTTCGGATTTAAGATGCGATTTGGAGTTTTCGGGGAGTAGGGGCTTTGAGGCTTGAGGCCGTGGAGACCTTGAACAGTGACGAGGCCGCACGGAGTTTGATATTAGTTTTGAGAGTTTTGTGGTTCACAGGTTCAATTAGGGTTCAGGCAGCTTTCAAGCGCAGACGGCAGACAACCCTAAGGCTGCAACGGCTGCAAGCATTGGCTGCTACCGATTCGGCCCATGAGACTCATCTCCTCCCCTTACCATGACCCTCCTACTAATGCATATTCCACCCCTCCAGTACATAGCATGGCATGATTTCGAGAGTATTCGTTGTTAATTACATGGTGGGGATTAGCACGTTGAGGTGCTTAACTGGGTGTCTTGAGCACGCAAGACAGGAGCTATTCTTGATAGAAGCATTCTGGCCCAATCAAGCATCTATGTGCAGGGTGAGGGGGACTTAGCAATTCTTGTTTTCCATAAGGAGAGCCCCAGTTGTCCTTGTTGGCCGTGTACTTCCTATTTATGCAGTGCTGGCCCATCAAGTAGAGTGGCCCAAGTGCAGTACTGTTGATGAACAAAGTACTTCTGTACCCGCAACTTCCGATGGTATGCACCAGGGCAGGGGCTTTTGGCAGTTCTTGCATTACAGAGGGCGCCTCAAGGACTTCTGAATATCCCTCTCAAACCGCCAAGCCTGCTGATCTCTAAAGCCCTAAGCCTGAATCCTAAACCTTGAAAGCCCTAAAGCCCTGAACCCCCAACCCCCCTAAACCTCTAAACTGCAAAGCTCTCAACCCTACATCCCCCAGCCGCAAACCCTCGAGCCTCTGAGCACCAATCCACGCATCGTTAGGCCGCTGAAAAGGAGCTGCAGGAGCTTCTGACAGCTTTGCTCCCTGGATTTTGTTTAATGTTACAAGGTTCAATGTCTAGGGTTTGGGTGTAGTGCACGAGCATGTGAATAATCACCATGAACAGCACAGGCCTCACATAAATATGACTGCATTGTACGAAAGGGCGTAGGGTTTGGGGCGTAGGTTTAGGGTTCAGCATTTGGAGTTTTGGAGGCGGTCTGGTGTTGCAGGTTTGGTGTTGGGCCTCGGGCTTAGAGGCTTTGGTTTACGCTTTGGATTTCGGGGTGGATTACGTGTTTAGGTTTGAAGTTTACGGTTTAGGGGTTTTGACTGTTTTTGGGAGCTCATGGCGTAGGGCTTCAGCGACTTCAGGGCTAAAGGTTCAGTGTCCAGTGGTGAAGGGACCCTAAAGATGAACGGGGACAATGCTTGTATTGGGCTCTTTGGATACCTCATCCTAGACCCTATGAATCATGCGTATTCCTATATCTTGCTACACACCCTTTAACTCCCTTCTTGCCCTATACAGGAACCATACAGCAGAAACAAAAACGGCATTTCCGCGGCCCCACAAGGACTGACTACCTTCGCGGTCAGCTCCCCGCTTACCTTGCTTGGTTTCCTTGTAGAAGCCTTAGAGGAGAACGCCTCATGTTTGGCTTCGGGTTCAGGGTTGATTGATTACATGTTGAGCTCCAGCAGATGCAATTAAGACATTTCAGAGACATTGTACGGCGAACGGCATAACCCGCTGCGCCCCAAACCCCAATCCCCACAACCCTGAAGCCTGAAACCTAAGCCCTAGACCCTAAAATCCTGAACCACCCTAGACCCTACAAGCCCGTGATATCCAACGAGGAAAAGCATCCAGGAAGCGATGAAGTGAGTCTGGTGGCTTTGTGCTCCAAGGAATAACCCTGAGCCTACTATTCAAGCAAATAACATCGCTACGATTCATATTTCTGATGGGCTTTGCAGCAGAATATGGTTCATGGTGGTCCTTTGTTTCTGTTGTACTATGTAAGTGTAAGTGTGTGTGTGTGTATGCGCCACATCCGAAGATGCAACACCTCCTTATGCTTGTCTTGGCCAGCTGTGTATGCCTTTCAGACAGATCCTACATGTTGTTGGGGCATGCTCGCTACCTCTTCGAAGAAAGTCCTGAGTCAAAGCTAGTGTGAAACAGATCTTACACCAAACCTCAGACCACAAACATCCGACCTCAAACCCTGCACCTTGCCTAAAGGGACTTTGCGAAACGCTGGCTGCAGTTTGACCCGGAGACATTTCAAACCACCGGCAGAGAGCGTTTGTCCGTTTATCCTACATGTCTGTTAAGCATGGTCACATCCTTGGGGAGCCTGTTCAGCTAAGGGCATCTGGGCAAATGATCATGACGTATATTGCAGAGGGAAGCATCAACGTGTTTGCCAAGATGCTGTTTAACAAAAGACACAGGGCAGCTTTAACATCTCAAGCGAGAAAGATTAAGAGCCTTGACTCCATGAACTAAGTTACGGCCGTCGTCCTGCTGCCTTCAGCAGCTCTTGTTCTGCTTCCCCACAAGACTGTCTTGTCAGCACGCTGAACCTTCCTGTTGATGGACAGCAGTCTGCATGACCCCACATACCCAAGCTGTCGGGAATTGTGTTGTGGCTTGCGCCCGTTAAACTCATGTAGTCCTTCTGTTCGAAAGTGCCTCAAGCCCACTCTCCTATCAAGATATTTTCCATCAAAGCAGTGCCCCACAGCCCTAAGCTGTAAATACTTGCTGGAGCGTGACGGCTGCCTCTATGCCCAAACATAAACCCTCCACCCTAGATCCTAAAGCCTAGAGCCTCAACTTCTCCAAGCCTTAAATGCTACAAAATTAGCAAGCCCTTAACCCTCAACCTAGGCCCCAGAGACAGGCTTAGACCTAGGCAGAGAGCCCATTTTCTCTTGAATGAGGTTTTCCCCTAATTTCTCACCGAGTTTCTCAAACTTGTGTTGGGTGGTCCCCTTGTGGGGCGACAGGAATTCGGAGAAATATCCGAGTAGGGGAAAAAGCTCTGGTAAAGGGAGCTTGGGCTCTTTGCGTGCCTCAGCGGCAAGCTTAGACCGGAAATCGGTCGACATGTACAGCCATGTACGGGCCTTTGAGCCAAAAGAACAGCTCTCCGCTTTAGGGTTAAACCTTCCACTATAGAATGTTGCCGCAACTTCAACAGCTATTTTTCACTATTTTGGTGTCAGCTTGTGCAGGGTGAAGGCCGCTAGAGCGTGTACGGTTGACAACTTCCAACTGCCTAGCCCGTGAGCCTTTTGGCATCTGGATGTGTTAGCAGCAAACAAGCCTTCAATCCAAGCCCCCCCCATTCAAGTTGAAAGCTCCAATCCACAATCCTAAAGCGTCAGATCTTTAGATGATGAAGGCAGCAATCATGAAACCCCAATGCCGCACCCCAAAGCCATAAGTTGCCATAGATCTTTCATGCCTTAACCCCACAGAAATTTCACTGCATGACTAGTTGGAGGTTCATGAGTAGTTTTGCCATGGTTTTAGAAGTGGGATAAAGGTGCTCATAACTTATGAGCCTCATTTTGGGGGAGTTCTCAACCCACTTACCTGAGGCAGGTTTTTCATCCCATGGGCCTGGGCTCGTTTTGATGAGCAGATCTAGGGTTCGGGTTGGAGGTAAGGCGGTTGGAAGGGTTTGGGAAGCTCAAGCCCCAGCGCTTTCGATAACCTTTCAACAACACCCCGTGCAGTGTTCGTCTGACTCACAGGCAATATGTTAACTGAATCAGTGGCCCGGAATCTTTTGTATGGGAATGTGTACTTCCCTTGTTATCCGAAGGTTGGAATATGAGCGAGGGTTGTTAAGCCCTGGAGCTGAAATCGGGACCCTTCTATGAGGACTTCAGGTGATGGACTCTGATTATGGCCCTAAAGGATTCCGAAGGAGCATATAGGGTATAGAGGGAGGCATAAACTACCTAACCCTGGACCTTAACTGACGGTCAGCCCTGCACCCCTACGCCACAAACCTAGGTCCCCAGCTCAAACCTGGAAATCCTGAAAATCTACACCGAAACATGCAACCCTGAACCCGAAGCCCTTGTTTCCTATCAACCATCCTACACCCTAAACCCTGCGTAGTTCCCATGCCTCGTCCATCCCTTGAGGAATAATACAAAAATCGCAACTGAAGAAGGTTAAATGAGCACCCAAATAATCCCTCTATGATTCCGGTTTCACTCCAGTCATTTGCAGCCTAAAAGCCCCAAAGCCCTATTCGAGTTTGATAGGCTCCAAACCCCTCAATCCCTAATGTGCCCCGATGTAAGCCCCAGTTCCCATTTCATGTTCAACTTTCTTTCCCCTTTCATTCTCCAGTTTCCTTCTCATTGAGGTCCCTACAACTACGCCCTTAACATCCCGAAGCGGTGAGCCCCTAGAATAATGTAGCAGCTTTTCCATTTTCCCATGTTTTGAGCCTTACATTGCTATCAGCTTCCATACCCTTCTTACCCAAAGAGTCTTGGGATTACATGGAGGCTAGAAAATGGGAGTTACTATAATATAATAGGGTATATATTGGGGATCATATAACCCAGATTCCTTTTCATTTTCCATTTTCTTTTCCATTTGATTTTCCATTCTTGGGGTTACCCCTAAACCCTAAACCTTATACAACCCCTATATACCCCCTATATAACCCCTATATACCCCCTACATAACCCCTATCTATTTATGTCTTGGGATTATTTCTTTCGTGAGCTTCGGCTCGCAGCTGACCCTGCCGGGCCCCCCTCGGGGATGAATTCCGCCTTTGTGGGCTGCCCCAAGGTGGGCACAGGGGGCAATTTCTTTGTGGGATTCGAGGATTGAACAGGTACTTTAGGGACTGTAGGGGATTTTGTCGGGGTGTAGGGTTGGGATTCGGCAGGTTCGGGTTAAGAGATATTGGGGGTTGAGGGGGTCTGGGGATGGATCCGATGGGGTTAATTAGGTCTAAGGTTTACTGGTACCTAGGGTTTAGACTTGGTGGGGTTCCCCGTAAGCCCGAAACCCGCAACGAAGCTGAGCAGGTGCACCCTGCTAAGAGAACATTAGACTTGAGGGTTCCGGGTTCTTGGGTTGAGTGCACATGCCAGTTCGACCTGGATTTCAAGCCCGTGTCTGGTGGGTGACGGTTTTGTGTACCAAGTAGACATCACGACCCCTTTCGAAAGGTTGGGCAGATCTGGTCCATGGAGTTAACATACTCAGCAGGTTTAGGCAGGTGCCAAGGCTGGGAATTCGTTTACAGACTCGGCCGCTATTGTATGTATATGTATGGCAATGTATGGATTTGAGACGCTCGAGCGTTGAATTTGAAGCCTGGGAGTCGTGTCATAAATATCCTTTTCGTTCCTTGCTTCTGGGCTTGCGTATGCGGTGGTGATTCAGGAGCCACGCTGGCCAATCACCTGCAGCCTCACCAATGCCAACATGCTTAAAACCCGCCAACGCTTCGAACACCCCACCCACAAGTCCTGCAATCTATTTACTGTATACCGTACATGCCCGAGTCCCCAGGCCTATGGGCTGAAAAATAAGACCTTGAACTCCCAAGTTTTGACCAAAGAAAGTGCCCTTCGCAACCTAAATCCATCCTCGTGCAATCACAGTCCCCGTACACAACCTCCCAATCATCTCTTTGCAGCTCACGGCAGCCCAGCAAGATCCATGCATCTCATTATGGTTACTCCTCTTTGCCATAAAAAAGGTCCCTGCCCCATACTGCATACCCGTATCTACAAAGAGGGTTATTAATTTCAGATGTGGGCAGTGGGGGAAGGGCAGGGTGTTCTCAATTACGAGAACTTTTTCAATGAGCCAGATGGCAGACGTATTTGCCTTGCTGCTGGCCGAATCTTTCTCGCTGCGTGACTCTTCTTCGATGGGATTGGTCAACCTCTGTGTTGTGTTTGGTGGGTTCAAGAATGTGGCATCCATCCTTAGAACCTGATTCTCGCCACAAGGTGGCAGGCTGCGCAGCCCCGCTCGCGGGGCAATTGCGAAGCAGGCGCAGCAGTGGAAACGCTCTGGGCACTTTTTTACATCAGCCTTGCCCTTGCAAAGCCATTCTGGATACCAGACATGCGGCTTACTTTGATTTAGAAAAGTTGTTCTCCACTAGAAAGAGAAGCAGGGTTAAACTTGATTTGGACAGAGGGTTTCGGGCTTGGGGGGGTTGCATTTGTTTTCGGGAGTTAGTGGCCTGTCTTTCTAATGGGAGCTGGTCGCACCGAATATATCCGGGATCTCTTACGGGTCTTGTGTACTTGTTGTGTCTACCACGCTGCATACATATGCAAGACTTGTACTATTTATTCTTCACGCCTTTACTGTTCTGAATGGAGGAAATCCTGCCACCCACATTGAAATGATCAAAAGAAATTACTGCACTGTAGGGTCTATGGCATAGTACAGCTCCAAAAATAACTTGCCTCAAATTCTGCAAGATCTCCTTCGCTGACAGTGGCAAGCATCCTCGCTATTTTCTACACGATTCTCCCATAGACCTGATGCTTATGCACCTGCCACTTTTCAGAAGTAGGGTCGCCGGACATGTCCCCAGAAAACTATAATGCTCATAAGAAGCATCCACCGCACAGAGAGACACCCAGTTCATCTGATCCCAACCTCTTCTCAACCTAAGCCTGAAACTTTTATCCCTACACTGTGAATGGTCACTGCAAAGGTTTCTCAGAAACAGACCCGAGCTCTAAACCCTCAACCCTGCTCCCTAAACGCAAACGGAAAACCTAAACTCGAAGCCCTAATCGCTAAACCCAAAACTTCAGACCGTCAAACCCACAAGGCCTCTTGCGGCTAGCAGCCCATCGTGGACGGGATGGTGGCAGGCTTCTTTCAGATTGAAGTCTCGCGCAGCTTTTAGAGGGCTCTCTGTTTCAGAGCTTAGGGTTCGAGCTTTTGGGTTGCAGTAGATAATTTCCCAACATTAATCCCCATATTGAAATGCGCCCTATTAACAACCAGCAACAGTAGATACACAAAAGGTTTCAGCCTTTGGCTTTAGGCTTTGGGCTGTAGGACCCGAGGAGGGCAGGCGCCGGCGAAAAGGGGGGAAACCTTTGGGATATGTGGGGGTTACATGAATTAAAGGTGAGCCCCAATTATAGATCTCAATAAAATCCCGCAATCTTTTCTTTTCACGGGAACCCCCAGAAAACTACCGCTGAGTTTTGGAAACCCTTATGGGGATTGCAGAGGGAGTGTGCGGAGGATTCTGTAAAGCTGATTGTTTTTGAAGCTTTTCGTAGGGTCTGTCTGAAAGTAGGGGAGTCGCACTACTTAAAGCGCTGTTTTATGTGGATTTGAAACGTAATACGGAAATTCTTGGGTTCAATTCGCTCGGACACAATGGAGGCTTTGTCAAAGCAACCCCCCCCCATAGTCCCCTTACCTCGTGGCCGCTTCATGATGTATATAGGTCCTGGGGCCGCTAAGGACATCCTATCGTAAGACCCTCCCGTATCTCGACATGATGCAGAAGCCTTCACTGCAAGGCCCTGACAGACAAGTAGGAGCACACGCCTACCAAGTCAGTGCTGTACGAACTCCATTGTAGCCCATTGCCAGTGTAATTAACTTCATTACATGGTCTCTCAACAATCCCTAGTAAGTCCTGACACGACCAGTGTTTCTTAAATGGCCACTTCATTTTCTGGAAGAGTAGGTGTACAATCTTCAAGTGGTACTTCAAGATTAATGGGGGACAGGTAGAGCTGGGAGAAGTCCAAAAGAAGCTGGGTCTAGGGTCCATGGCTATGTATCCTCAGGATGCCAGCGCAGTTAGAGAATTCCTGGAACGCTCCCGAACCTCTCATCTGTACTTTTTTGGGTTGTCTTGAACACTAAAAGTGTTGCTGGACCCATAATTAGACAAGCTGTGTGTGCGGAGCTTCGATTTTTGTGAAGCTCTCAGGCATGTATGCTACTTGAGGCCAGGGGGCTATCCTATACGGGCACTCTGGCATGCATATGCCGTAAAGTTACATGGGGGTCTTCATGTAGGCTAGGTCCCAATGCGGACCCCAACATACTGTAGTCCTTACTGGGGAACTTCCAGGGCTCCTTTCTGTTGCAAGTTTGGAGGCCCGAACTCCAAAATGTAAGCCACTATACAATCCCAGTTCCCATTTGCTTCTCCATTTTGGTGGCACTATCCCTGATGTTTGGAGACCCTCGATTGAATTTGTTGAAAACCCCCACTTGTAACCTCAGTATCTGGCTCCACCCGCACGTCCACGAACCTCTACAGCAGGCTGCGCTCGGTGCAGTCTGCGCCGCCGTGGCGCCAGGGGCTCGGTTTGTGTTGCGGAGGTCTAGGTAGGTAGGGCTTAGGGGGTCCTATTTGGGGAGTGCAATGAATCAAGTTGAAAAGAGCATTGAGAATGTAGCGGAAACTGGGCTTCTATGGGTGTTTAGGGTCATGGAGTTCAGGGCATGCTTGGGGTTAGCAACATTTGCTGTCATTGCTTGGGGCCCGCGGAAGGCCAAGTCTAGGTCCCCCAGTCTGCTGCGTGCTGGATTCCTGGATACATGTGTTTGATCAACGCGAGATGAGAGACTATTTTGAAGTCATTTGACTCTGATGGGAAGACTCTGATTGTTGGGTCCTTCAGTAACTGTCCTTCAAGGGTTCTGATCACAGGGCTGTAAGGGAGAATGACGTAATTGAAAGTCATGACAGGCCGTAGAACGAAAACCAGCAGGCTGGCCGGAAGGGCGACAGAGGCACGAAGTGCTCAAACCTTACACCTCCTTCCCTGAAGACATGTAGGGCCCTTAATAAGAACAGTCATGAAAGTCGCACAAAAACCCATAGTAATGCTAATAAAGTCATACTCATGGTAATATGAGTAGTGATACTGATTGTAATAGTAACCGTACTAGCAATGGTAATAGTAGTCGTCACTGCAATAGTAATGGGAATAGCAGGAGCAAAAGTATGAGTATCAGTGATAAGCAGAACCCAGAGGCTTGAACCAATCATCCAAAAGGTCATTTTCTTGGGCATATGCGAGTATGCGAAAACAAAGCATCTTTAAGCTTGTTCACCCTAGCCCTACACCCTATAGGCCAAAAGGGCCTTCCCCTGTTTTGAGCTCGCGTCCTCTTCATTGAGGATCTTGTAATTCGCATGTATCCCCAGGGTCTCGGAGATCCGCTACTTTTTGGAGCCACGAACCCTCCACTCCGCTGGACTGAGGTCTCGAACAACAGCACCCAGGAGGGCGGCGTGCAGACAGCGAGTGCAACTGCACGTGTACGGGCTCCCAGAGTTTTGGATCCTGGGTTCAGGGTGTTACGCTAGGATGCAGGCTTGAGGGGAAGGGTTCAGGGTGCACCCTCTGACCTGGATGTGGTGGTGGGCTATCTCGCCATGGTTGCTGGGCCCAGTTGCACAATTGGATATGCAGCTGACCACAGGGCTCAGCTCTTCAAAGGGAATCAAGACAAACATGCGGCTATCTTGCGCAAAGCCCTTAAAATTCAAAAAGAATCAAAAGTTTCTCTTTGTTGTGCAACCAACCCCAAAAATCTCTGCTTTGGTTTAGGGTTTATGGTTTGGAGTTGAGGTTGACGCTGCTTGCTTTGAAATACGTAAGCTATGTAGCGCTTTGGGATAGGTTCTTTGTTTCTCGTATTGTATTGTAAAGTGCCGCTCTTCATGAATGATTTTGGGTCTTTTAAGGTACCAGCCAGTACAGCATGAGAAACCATGCGAGATTGCATTTGCCACGGGCTGCGATCTACGGGAGAGTTTAGAGATACGGTTCAGCTTTCCGGTTCTTAGTAGGAGTAAGGGAAGATCATCTCTATAGAATACATTCCCTTAATCCCTACGAAGGACCCGTAAGTCTGGGGATGCGGCTTAGGGTAGCGAGGAGTTTGGGGTTATCATGCGGGAAGGACTTTGCGGGTATCGCCAAATTACCCTGCACGCTATCCTGTGGAGGTCTTTATCTTGCATACCTCCCAAAATAGTTGGAACCTAAGGTCTAGAAGCCCCCAACTTGGTGACACCTCTGAGAGAAGGAATCCCTACACAACCCTCGTATAGTCCCTTTTCATACCTACCAATCTTCCTGCTCAAGCTCGCCATAGCACCTTCAAAATCTCTACACGTTCCGCATGCTCCATACCAGAGATAAGATGTCTATACTGAGGTGGCCGTCCGAGGTGCCTTAGTGACTAAGTAGTGTTACTGTCCGGTCGACCCTCTGTTTAGTCACAGGTGCTGAACTTAGTCTCTAGCTGGCCCAAAATCGTATAGTCCTGATCTTTGATCCCCGGCGGAGTCAGAAGAAAAATCTTTATCTGGAACATCACAAGAACCTTCAACGAGTTATTTCATTTGCCTCAGTCTCTAAGTGGCCTGCCCCTGTAGCATTCCTTGTAGAGTAGAACGCCGAACAGGTATGAGGAGGATGACGGCCCTGATGAGTTCTTTAGTCGCCCGCGTGCGTGGGAGCCAAAGGCAGGACTCCTTTGGGCCGAGGTGATTGAAGATGGGTTGATTCAATAATAGTAATAATAATTGTAATAATAGTAATAATAGTAATAGTAATAAAAATACTAGTAATGATGATAATAGTAATAGTAAGGGATTAGACAGAAACACCAGGAGCCCATGGCTATGGCCTACGTTCCTCCAATTTCTTAGCATTGTGGATTTGAGTTGCCCACTGTTTGGCCCATTATTTGGGGTAGCTAGGCTTACGTAGAAGGAGGCTTAGGCGTATCAAGCTCTGGGTTTGGCGCTAGGCTTCTGGGACTAGCGCTTACCCAAGGAATTTCTGGATTTTTGACTTGAGGGATGGGTGCGTCATCCCTCCAGAAGTTGGCAGAATATCCGGGGGCGTCCCCATATTCAAGGACTAGTGATGATAAAGAGAGAGCATTTGCAACTTAGCACAGCCCTACGTGTTGTTCCATGTTTGTTTCGGGAAGGGTCTTACGGCCTAGGCAGGTTTTGCACCAAGAGCCCAAGGACTCATTGAAGACTTTCACCAGGTTCGAGGGTTTACCGACAATTCTATGCATAGGAGTTTCTTGAAGGGGCATGCCTTCGAGGTCCCTTTAACCAGAATTCGAGCAATTTGGGGTTTGGGTTTTAGAGTTCTCAAGAAACGGTACTTTAGGAATGTGCAGTATTTTATTTAAGGAGAGGATTATGGGTCCTCTGAAAGAGTATACAGGAATCAGGTTCTAGCCTACAATCCCCTGGAGTCATTATGCTCTCATTCCACAACGTAGCTGCCCAGTGTTGCCTCAAGATTCCCTTTCTATTTCCAAGAGTCTTGGAGCAGAAGCGCTAGCAGCCCAGAAAAGGCCTACCAGTTTCAGCGGGCTACAGTCTCAAATTCCCCCGTCTGGTCACAGGCTTCCCTGTAGCGAAGACGTTAGTGTGGGGAGATACTCAGCTGAATGTTGACATATACCGATTATCACCAAGCTCGAATACCCAAAGCTCAAAGTCTGAAACCCAAAAGCCACAATTTGCGCGCTGACACGGCAACCTGAACAATTACCATTGCGAATGTGTCGGCGCGGTCCTTATCTCATTGAAAAGCCGGCATGGAGGCATCTGCATCCAAATGAAGTCCTGAAGAGGGTCGCAAAGTTCGGTTTACTTTCTTGACCCTCGAACGACAGTTTTGGGGTTACAGAAGGAGCCACCGTTTTTTCAAACTTCCCTCAGCGATCGGGCTTGCAGGTGCGGCCAGCGTGGAACAAATTCCGCTCTCCGAGCAAGGCAGGGCTTCGACTTCACTCCAGGAGAACCCCTTTATGCTAGATCCTAAGTCTTGACCCTGAAAACCCTAAACCCTTTAAATGCTAAACTCTCAGCCACCCGAAGCCTAATCAGCCCAAACCCCTAAACAGCCCTAAGCCCGCTGCAGGGGGCCAGGGTTCAGGATTAAGGGTGTATTAAAGCCTTCGAAAGAAAGCAAAAGTTCAGGGTGTAGGGAGTGGGGTTGGTTTTGATGGACTGGAGTTTGGAGTTGAGGGATGAGGGTCTCAGGTGAGGTCTAGGAAGTAGGCTTTAGGGCTCCAAGTTTACATTGCTTTGAGAAGTGTGTTTCAAGTTTGCTCCATCAAGGACCCAGGCATTAGAGCGCCATATTGCGCTCGGTACATACCCTACAAAGTTTCCACGATTTTGACAGTACCCCAGTCCCTAGACGTACTTACCCAATCATGCCCTCGCGCCCGTGTCAGCAACGGCTCAACAACTCCGTGACCTTCTTCTTCCCCAACAGGGACAGCTGGGATTTTGATTTGGGTTTTGTGGTACTCTAAGCTTTAAGCCCACAGAAAGAAGCCTCACTATGAGGGAGTGGCACAGGAGTTTTGATGTAGCGGTATCGTGTAGTCAAAGAGTTTTGTGGCTTGAGGGTTTTCCGGGAAGGATTTAAGGTCTAGGAAGTCTAGGACTTGAGTTTGAGTTGGGGCAGTATTGCTTCTGGCCCTGCACTTCAGGGAAGAAGGTGCGGTGGGAACCTAACATGACTACAGTTATCCTCTGTGGTCCATGGTCAATATCGGTGGATGGGGGGATCTGATGTCTGAGAATCACCTTGATCTTGTTGTCCCTTTCTTCATGCCGGCCCTAGGCTTTCATGAGACCTTATCCAGGTATTGAGGCATGACCTCTGCACAACCTATAACCCCTATAAGCACTATAGTAGTTGCCAATTTTCTTTTCCATTATTGCTATATAAGTATATCCCCTAATAGGTACCCCTCAACCCCTAGAGATCCCCCTGTAAGGACCTCCAAGAAGGCAAGCAGACCCTTCATCTGCGCTTCATTGTGCCACCCCGCACCTGGTTTTGCGGTTTAGGTTCCGTACCAAAGCCATTTCCATTAAGCTCCAAAGCGTTCACCCTAAAGCCCCTACACCTCACCCTACAAACTTGAACATCTTTGCAGGACTATCGAGACACAGAGCACCAGAACTTCATCAATCCCAAGATGTACAAGAGGCGTTGTGCTTGCCGGGAATGATGGAATGGGACTTTCGCTCACCGGTTGCAACAGTGTCAACTCCCCGGCTCAGAAACTGCCAGCCCCTAAGTTGGAATCTATCAATCCCCGGATTTAGAAAGCGTCAAGCCCCAATTCAGAAGCTAATGCTGTCAGATTGTTAATCTAGATGCCCTGGTCCGGAACCTAGCAAACTTCGGTTCCGAAAGTCATTTACTAGAAACTTCCTGCCACCCATAACGGGGGGATGACTGGGTGTTGGGGGTAGTTCAGCTCGCAAATCAGGGGTCTTAGTTTCCGAATCAGGTTTGTTGCTGCATCAGAATTTTTCGTGTCTGAATGAAGCGCTTCAGTTTCCGAATCAGGTTTGCTTCTGAAGCATCTCGTTTTTTCCGAATGAAGCGGGTTAGTTTCCGAATCACGGTGTCCGACTCCGGGTGTGACCTGGAATGATCTTTGCCTCCACTCTCTACCTGGAAACCACCAGTCAGTTTTTGAGTTTTTGTTTCGGCGGGTCTCGGGTCCGGCTTAACGATTACGGTTTGGGGATGCCTGTCGTTGATGGGTTCTGCAGCAAAGCAGAAGCCAGGTGGTAAGCGTCAGAGAGACCCCAACAACCAAGACCTCTTTGCCTTTCCAGGCATGCTGGTGACGGATATAAACTTCCAAACCCCTGACAGTAGAATGGTTGCAAACCAGAAGCCCGTAAGTTCGATACACTCAAACCCGAAACCCCAAAAGTGTACATTCCTTTTTCTTTTCCATTGTCCCAATACAACCCCTATAGATATACCCTATCATAATGTAGTAGTTTCCACTTTAGTTTCCATTGACCCAATATAACCTCTATGACCTTGTAGTTACCGAGCCGGTTCCGGAAGCCCTCAAGCTTCAAGTCACTTTCCGAAGCTCACGAGGACCAGAAGGTATAGCAGCGGTGACAAAAGATTGCATGACCCGAAAGTATACTATGGCACCATCACTCACAGGGCCGGTTTATGCATATTGGGTCTTGCCACATTTTGCGCATCATGGTACTTCTTGCAGAAATTTGATTTTCAAGAAGAGAAGGTGTTTGTTTTTGGAAGGGCTGCAGAAGGAGAGATTCACCTCTTCCCTCCCATTAGTGGAGAGCCCAACATGCCCATGCAACCTCTAATCCCAGACCGTACATAATGTAGGAGCCTAAACAATTACCAATATTATGGTTCCATATTCCTTATATAGTTATGGTCTATGGTACCTCAAATGGACCTCAACATAATATTGGTAATTATTTAGGTCCCTGTAGTACATAGGTCTTTTTCAGTCCAGGGTGCCCGTTTCAGCATCAACGACATACTATGACTCTCTCCGTGCTAAGACTCCCGAAAAGCGCGCAGGATGGCAAGAAAGCCAAGAAGGACCACCACCCCACACATTGCAGCATGGATCTCCACATATGCTTCGTAAATTCCGATCAATCTCTACACTTTTTGCATCTTTCTTCAGTACCCAGCATGCTTCCGATTGTATGATCCTAAATTGTGCCAGAGGTAGGGAGCGTATAGTTATTGGGGAGGCTTCACCAAAAATGAGGACCCCTTTTTCCTCCATAACGGAGAACCGAATGGAAAAGAACATAGAACAGAACAACTAGGATTGTAGAGTGGTTTAGAGGAATCAGGCTTGTCAAAAATCAGGGGATCCAAGCAGTATATATGGGGTTCCTGGTGAGCATTAGTGAGATTACAACGGCTGGGGATTTCATGAGCATCAGCTATGGGCCACGTGGCCCTGTATTCTATACATCCGCATAGGTCCCTGAAACCCCTTTAAGCCCCTCCTAAGCTCTTAGCTTGGAAAGGTTCATGGGGAGGCAAAAAGTGGGGCACCTTCTAACCAGCTTAAGCGACTTCGAACCCTGCTTATAACTGCCCATGAGCCTTCAAGTATTACAGCCTCCCGGCAACAGGGATGAGTGGGAACTCTAACGGTATACCAGGGCTTGTTGGAATTGTTGGAATCTGTTGGAACCTCGAGGATACTTAAATGTCATAAGCCCTAAGCCCTATACATCCCCATAAGCCCCTTGAAGAGACCAAGACGGTAATTTTGCTGACCTGGGTCTTGCAGGGTGCGACCGGACAAGAAGATCCGAATGCGCGAGCGCCGCACAGAGAAGAGGGCTTGGCGCAAACTGCCGTAGACTCGATGACAGGGTTCATCCAGATTGCCAACAGTGATCACTTCGAAGGGGGCTTTCGGGATATATCAGGAGATGGAGGGTTCAGGGTTCAGGGGTTGTTAATTTCTAGATTCCGCTAAGGGTGTTGATCTTCCAGTTGCCTGCTCGAACTGATCATTCGGATAGATTTGACTAGATTGCTATAATGGGTCCTGCTAGTCTGAGATCTGTATAGTGAGGGTTTGGTTCAACCACCAAGTTGTTCTCATCGTGCTGGGGCAGTGGCAGTGGAGGAGGGAATGCAGGTACCATAACGATTATGGGGATTATAACCGGGGTTAGTCGTATGGATCATCATGGGAATCCACTTCCCATTCACTGAGTGGCAGGCGTCCCTATATTCCAGTTCCTGCAATGATGTGGGTCCCTCATTGCCACAAAGCCTAGAATGGAATGAGAAGTGGATTTAATCCATCCCGTTTCCATCTTCCAGCTTTTGGGGGCTTCAAACACTCAAACCTCAAGCCCAAGTCCCCAAACCCAAGCCCCAAACCCTAAACCCTAAACCCTAAACTTCCCTAGTCCCTAAACCCCAAGTACTTATACCTCATCCTCGGACTTCCCAGGTCCAACCGCCTTAAGAACGAGTGGCGCTTCCGACGTTATCCGCGCGACGAGTCTGGCAAGGCGGGCTCCACAAGGAAAGTCGAATACCCGATGGGGTGTAGGGTTTAGGGGTCAGGGTTACAATTTTGGAGGTCCCCATAATAATCAGTATAGTATTTTGCGATCTGTATTTGGGTCCCCGTATTTAAGCAAACTACGATAGGGTGTACAGTTTAGCGTTTAGGGGTGGTTAGGGACTTGGGTTTCATGATCAGAGGTTGCAGCTGGTTACCTGGACCATATTATGGAGTGCCTTATGAAGCCCATGCTGGATTGTCGAAGCTTGTTGAGGCTTTGTTCTGGACACGCGTCCATCCAACTGAATGCCGGGAGATTCTCAAAATGAGCATTTATGCTAGTACTAGACTGACGTTCCTCCCAAGGGCTCCCACTGGTACCCCTGCTTCAGAAACTAGCCCCGAACTACTAAACACTGGAGCATCTGGAAGCTGGGTGAAGTCAGTTGACCTTGGGCACCGCCCTTCCACCATGAGCCTGGGCTCCCACACCGCCAAACTCCCACAGCCTTACGCTGCAAACTGCTGGACTTCTGGGCCCGAAATCCTTAAACTTGAAAACCTGAGTCCCTCAAACCTGACACCCGCTAAGCTTGTAAGAAGATACAAGCAGGTGTCTGAAGGCGTATTTAACAGCCGTCGCCGGCCCACCTACCTGGATCTCAGGCGAGTTTCGTGACTTCTCACGAGAAGGGTGCCCTTGAAACATAGGGATCTAGATTTTAGGGTTTGGGGAGCCCCGTGAAGGTGTATCAAATTTGCGGGCTGCAGAGAGATTATTGCGGATCCTTACCAGGGCCCTAGGGATTGAAAGGCTTGTTTTGGAAGCTCCCCGTTGTGAAAGAATTCCGGGGCATCGTGTAGGCACTGCAGGATGGCTGAGACTGTGGTTATGCTTTAGAGTTTCATGGTTTAGGAGAGCGGTTCGCTTTGCTGTAGAGCCGCCCAGAAGGGGGCAGGATTTTATGTCGCGAGACACGGTTGAAGGATTGGGTCTAGGTCCGTCTCAGAGCTTGACCGCCTACCCTGGACCATGTGTGTGTTTTGAACTTTCAACCAATTCACAGCCACCTGAGCTACTGTCAATAATAGGCTTATTAAGGAACCCTGAATAATGAACTCAGGGGCCCCTCCTGTGGTTTCGTCCTTAAGTAGTCCCTGAAAGGGAACCCATGTCCATCAAATCATGTAGGAAACATTGACTGGTTCGCATCTCAAGTTGAAGATTCCCACTAGAGGTTGACAGGAGCAGGTAGATGTTGATACATTGCCGGCCCCTTTGTGGTTGCTTTCGCTGTCAGAGCCTTGTATTTCGATGGAAGTGTATGGTCTTTCTTGAAGTCAACAGAGTTTTGTGGACAAACAACTGTTCGCGTTTGTTTCGGGCATCAGGTCCTGACATGATGAACTCTGGGAGTTCGAGGCCTATCTACCATGGTGTTTGAAGCAGTGAGCAGGCAAGCACGGGCTTTAATCGTGTAGGCTTTAGGCTGGTAGGCTTCTAAGTCTTCACCTCTCCATGGGACTCCACCTTAGTTCCCGACTCCCGAACCTGAAGCTGTAACCTTCCAGTAGCCCCTGCAACGCATGGTTCCCGCAAACCTCCAGAAGGCCTTCAAAGCGTCTGTGCACAGGGGCGCATCGCCTGCGTACAAGAAGTGAGACCTTGCTACATCTAGACCAGAGACACATCTAGGTCCCAGCTCCGGCTTTCCTAGCGTTAATAGCATTGTCTGCTGAGGTTTGCAATTTAAGACCCTCTTATCTATAGCAAGATTTGCGTGTGGTTCTCTCCGGATTGTGACAGCATTGAAGATGCTGAGATACGACTTATGATAGGGGCCTAGGCCTAGATTTTGGCATCTTACACGAAGTATCAGCCCCCATGCACCTCCAAAATTGCTCCACCACGAGTATGAGCATCGGAAATTCTAGCTGTATTGAGCAGCTCACCCTTTGGTGAGATCAACAGCGCTGCAGAACAAAAATGAAATCTGCAGCCTGAGAGGTTCAATGCATGGGAGCACCGGACCACAACAAGGATCGCCATGTACGTATT
Source organism: Symbiodinium pilosum (assembly GCA_905231905.1). NCBI lineage: Eukaryota > Dinophyceae > Suessiales > Symbiodiniaceae > Symbiodinium > Symbiodinium pilosum. Next base: position 141,286 of record CAJNIZ010027780.1, read on the forward strand.
TGTATTGCTTAGTTCATGATGACATGATTTAGACCCCACCCTAAAGGTCCACAAATACTTTATACCTGGGTCCCGAAGCATCTATACAGCAACTTTCTGGGCACAAGGGCATGTAACTTACAGATTCGTGAGCCCTTACCGCTAGTCCTGGAGCCCCAAACTTGAGGCAGTTGACCGTTTTTCAAGTAAGACAGTATCATGGATGCGGCGTCAGTTCCAGAGAACCTAAGCGCTACACCCAATAATGTGAATCCTAAAATTGACGCCTTGAACGCTAATCTATAAACCTGGAGCCCTTAACCCTGGACTTTAAACACCAGTGCCACATGCGCTGCTGACAAGCTCCGTGCAAGAAGCAGGGTTCCTACCATCGGGACTGGCTGTTTTGGATCCTCATACATTAGTTTCCAGCAATTAGGGGGCCCCAACATTTTACCCAACAGAGGAGGAGCTCAGTAAAAAGGGATCCCCCCAAGTTCTAGAAGCCCCGTCCTCTGACAACCCCCCCCCCCATATTTGGAGAATCAAATGGAAAAGAACATGAAAAATACCATGTAAACTGGGAGAGTGTAGGGTATTAGGGGATAAAATTACCCAGCAGAGAAGCGAACCTCCCGAATCGGCCAGGGTATGAGGTACTCAGGGTCATGCAGAATTCTTAGTATCCACTGTAAGACTTTGGTACATGTAGAATGGCCTGTTGCACATGCTGAAATGTTTTTGCTTCACGCGTACGCCGCAGCCACGAGCCTCAATCCTGCGACCGACGGACCCGATTCTGAGCCCGGAACTTGTAGCAGCTTATTCACCTAGTAAGGCTTTGTAAAAAAGAACAGTTAAGGGAATTCAAGTAGTTAAAGACATCAAGCCCCAAACCCGAACCCTCCACCCAGGCCACCCCCACAGAAGCTGCATTTTGCGTTTCAATGAACCCGGCAGTGTCTCAGAAGTGTCCCCATAGATCGGATCGACATCGTAGTTCGACTTCTAGCTTCGCAATGATGCCTCTTGGCTGCACAGCCACTCTCGGATCTTTATGGAAGTTCCAGTTGCAGGACAAAAAACGCATAATCTGGTTGAATGGATTGAACATGATTTGCTTTGGATGCAATCCCAGATTTCTGTAGTGTCTTGGCTCCCAGGCACGCATGTTCCGGATTTCTCATTGGAAAAGGAAATCAGGATAGTTTCTTCTTATTGAAAATTACAGATTCTGGCCCCCAACAACACTCATGAAACCTAAATAGAAGCGATCTGTGAGGCATTTCGTTGCAAGGAAACTTGGGGATTTAGGAAACTCAATGTCCGGGTAGACACCAGAAGGGTACTTGGGGATCTAAAAACCGCTGGAAATTACAACTACTTGATGACTGAGACCTTGTATCTTCCAACTAAAGCCGCCCTCTAGATCTCCAAAGCCATAGGTTCCTAAACCTCAATCACTAAGCCCTGGACCCCCACTTCCTGTCGCCAAAGCTCTGAAGCCCAGTCCATAAGCTCTTAATCCTACGCTGTGAACCATGATCCCATGCCGAGGGCCGGCAACACCAAAACAGCCATCACCGCGATTAAGCAGGCCGGCCGTTTCTTGTCCTCACAAGATGCCAAATTGCAACCGCTTTCTCAACTCCTTGTGGGCCTAAACCCTGAACTCCAAAGCAGAGGCCTTATCTTAGCCCGCAATCGCGAAACCGACGTCCGGCTCATGCGTAGGGTTTAAGCATGCGGGTGTAGAGATTTTGGTGCAGGGCTGAGGGTATGGGGTTCAGGATTCAGGGCTCAGGGCTAGAGTCTCTTGTTGTTTTTCTTGCAAAGGTCGGTGTATCGTGTGGAGAGCGCAGCGTGGCTCTACTTCTCCAGAGATGCACAAGAACCAATCCCCAAGGACTTTGAATCAACTTTTCACGCTCTTCGTACTCTGAGAGTTTGTCAACATGGTCCCGAAAGAATCCTTAGCAGAGACCTTTAGGTATCCTGGGAAGTGAATCTGGATACCACTCGAAGTTTCACTCTAGAAGCCATGGTTCACAGTTGTCGAGGCCGTTGACAACTTGGTGAAGGTTCTCGAAAACGAGGAGGTGCCTGGTTAGGAGGTGCCTGGTTGGTCTGCTGCATGGATCTGGGTGTCTCACATCAGGCTTGGGAACTGGGAGCAGCGGCATACCTTGGGGGGTGACTCCTGAGAAAAGAACACACGGGCATTCGTTTCAATAAAGCATAGCTGCATCGGAGAGCCGTTGCAATTTCAGGGTTTGTGGAGGCGGGGGCAAAGACGATGCGAAGGTACCAAAAGGCTTTGCCTTCAAGATATCCGAAGCCCAGGCCCCAAACCACGAATCTAGGGTCTTGTATGACTTAGGGGTTTAGGGTTTACAGGCTCTCGGCTTATTTAAGCCCAAAACCCTAAACCTAAGTGGTGGGAAAGACAATTCCTGTCGTCACACCCAGGAGCGCCTTGCAGCCGAATGGCAGAAAGTTGAGGCGGCTAGGGGCTTGGGGCTTGAGGGTTTGGGGTTTAGAGTGGGGAGTTGCGTAGGTTTTAGAATTGAGAGACGATTGCAAAACTGGTGACACCTGATTTGGGAATTCTTGAAAAAGGTGTTTGCAAAAGGCACCCTCAAAAGCCGTAGTTAATGCAAATGATGAGAACGTCATTTAAACCACACCAAAAGTTTGTTAGCCTCACTGCTTCTTGAGCAACATCACAGGCGCGGTACCCTGAACAGAACTAAGATGGAATGTACGTAGTATGATGGGTATTCTCCGGACAATATAGAGGTACCATGCAAACTAATATGGAACACCATATACAGAAGCCTCTTCAGCTGTGTCTTGGGAGTGTCTCTTGTAGGTTAGGGCCGCAGGGTCTCGGGTTTGGGTTTAGGGGTTTGGGTCATTTTTGTCAGAGCAGGTCCAACTGAAAAGGTTTGGGCCAGCGGAACTTTGTGGGGTACTGGGGGGCTACTACAGGGTTACTACTAGAGATATGTCAAGTTCTCTAACTCCAAGGTCCTTTCGAGTTCTGCAGGATGGAAGGATGAATGCGCAGGGATTGTACGCTGTCCAGCCGACCTCCGTGGGCTTTTAAGATGTTTCTCAAACTTGTGGGTGCCCGAGTCAGCACAATGTTGCTTGGCTTGCTATTTCTTATACCTAGCCATCATAGGGTCTTATGCAAATGAGCTGGGACTACAGCTCATAAAGCGTTTGGACTGAGAGTCTTGAGTCTCGTAGTTTCCCTAGTTGCCTTGGTGGCTTCGATGCCATGGGCTCAACATGGAAAGGTGTCTAGGTTTCGGGCTTTAGGACAACTATGGTCAAGTCTATGTGTCTTGGGGCCTCTTAGCGAACTGCTGCATACCCCACATAACCTTTACCCTCAAAGCGTCCCGGATATGAAGACGGAGAAGGCTCCCGCCCGGCAGGTACGCTTTGTGGCGGATGCTCTCCCAGGAGGGAGGTTAGACTCGCACTAGTTTTCAGAAAGCTACTTGCTTTCGAAAGTCCTTAAGCCTGGATCTAGAGCCTTCCAGAAGATACCAAAACCTAAACAACAAACCCCAGACAGCACATGGTGTTCATTGTTTCTCAACATGCAATTTTTGTGCTTCCTACGGGGTAAATAACCTAAATCCTCTAATCATCCGCACCGCCGCCTTAGGTCCTTGTGGTACAACCCTGTTGACCCCAAACCCTAAACCCTCAGCCCTAAACCCTAAGCTCTAAACCCCTAAGCCCTAAACCCTAAACCCCAAACCCTAAACCCGAAACCCCTAAGCCCGAAACCCTAAATCCTATACACCCTACACCCTTGGACCTTGGACAGGAAGAGAAGCAAAAGGCAGCGGAGCAGAGCCGATTGGTCTCCGGCTCAGACGGCCCTGGTGCTTTAGGGCCAGGTCTTGGCGGTTCAGGATTCAGGGCTTAGGGTTCTAGGGTTCCAGGGTTTTGGGGTTCAGGGTTTTGGGTTTTGGGTTTAGGGATTTGCATTCCAAGGGTTCATGGCGTTTGGAGTTTTGGGTATAAGGTCTGCGTATGTGATTTTGGGTTCAGGGGTTTGGGATTTGGGGCATAAGGTTCAGGACCTTAAGTCCTATGAAGGGATTTGGCTAATAGGGTTCAGATTTTGGGTTTGGGAATGAAATTGCGGTGTTGTTTGATATAGGTTAGTTTTTTTGGCTTAAGCGCCGTAGGATTGATGAGAGAGTTGGGCCTTTGGTTTTGCTTTTTTCAGGCTTCGCGTAGCTTTCTTTTGAATGCCTTGTTGCTCATCACCTGTCGTACCCGGGTGAAACCTCCCAAAGTTTCCACGCGGCTATGCAATCCCCAAGATTCCCTATCCCCTAACATGAAGCAAGGTTCCTTCCGATATATATATATATATCATATATACAAATATATCTGCATCTATACAGGCACAGCAAATACTGCAGGCTGCAAGGAATCCTCGAACCTTAAACCCTAAACCCCAAACCCTAATCCTTAGATTCCAGCCCCCTCAGGCCCACGAGATGCTTCAGCAAGCTCGCAGCATCTGTGAGGCCGGCGGAGCTTTTGTAAAGATGGGTTTACCGGACCCCAGACATGTTTATGTGGATTGTAAGATGATTATCGTGTTTGGGATTCTATAGGTATCACGCAGAGACACTCATCTGGGAGTTGCATGCTGTACCAGGATTATATCCCTAGTGTTCGTTGAATGCCAGACCAGCCCAGAAGAAGGGTACACGGTTTCCGCACTTAGACTACAACACTGCTTGCATATGTAGGTATAAGGCATGTCTGCTTTCTCTCTGTACACACATGTCAAGTTACGAGGCAGAAGCCAGATTCTTGGTGGTGGCTTCGTGGTAACTAGCCGCTTCAGGAAGTGCTGCAAGAGTTGAGGGACGAGAGGCTCCTGGGGGTGGGGGAATGCTGCGAATCAGCATTTGGGTTCAGTCCTTGCGTGCAGCGTCTCTTTCGGGCATTCGTTACGCAGTTGACTTAGAGACATGGGGCCTGGAGAGGGTCGAAGGGTATGTACACCCAAACACACTCAGCTTTGGGGACTACTTGTCCAGAAACATCACATCCCTTGATCATCCCTTGCAGCAATAGGACGCCTACATAGAAGATCTGGCTTCATCTATCCCTTTGAGATTGATCAAAAACAGTCGGCAACCAGTTAAACTATGATGAATTGACAGTTTGCATGTCATATTCCATTTGCTTTTCCTCCTGACTCTCCATTAATGGGGTAAGTTCCCCTAAGCCCTAAACCCTAACTCTCCACTGAAATCGTTGCTTGAACCCCAAATCCTAAATCCTAATTAATTGATCATGCTGAAAAAAGAAATTGAAGCATGAATGATTCCCTTATATACCCCTATATAGCCTCATCCCTCGGGGCGGGGGGGTCACTGCTTTGCGTCGGCGGGAATTACCCTGGCATAAGTACCCCCTGCGGTATCACCAATTTGTCGATATCAGCACTCTCAGCCTGCTTGCTGTGAGCTACCACTGCCTATGGAAATGGGGAGACCCTCTGGGGAGACTCTCTGAGGATGCTGGGTCATTATGCACAGTGCCGGGGCTTACCCATTCGCCGCGACCTTTTTGGAGAGGGATGCATTACTCTCAATGCTGTCTCTACGGGGGGGGCAGGCACTCCTTGTATAGCTGAGTGCTTGTGCCCCCTGGAGGCCACGGAGCGAGCCATTAGGCCTTAGCGGCTCCTCTTGAGCTGCTTGCATTTGGGAACTCTGTGTTTACGTGACGTGTCGGTACCAGCTACCCGGCATCTCCCAATTCAAAAGCAGTTCTTGCATTTGTTCTCTTTGTCGTGATTGTGGTCTTGGCCTTTGACCACGCCGTGCTCTTTCGAGGGGGCATGGCGTTCATCGTCGTCCCTGTGAAGCCCTATGTAACCCTGATATATCCTCTTATCTGCTGTATCTATCCATCTGTAACCTTATGTATCCCTATAACCCCTTTTTCTGGTTTGCTGTTAAGGAACCTAAATTAAGATAATATATTGGGGAAACCCTATTATTCATTATATATACCCATTATGGTAACTTAATTTAAGTTCCTTAACAGCAACCCAGCTTTTCCATCCGCAGCAGGCTGCCAAGATTTCGCCGCAGGTCCAGGCCAGAGCCCCAAGTCTTCGTTTCTTCGTGTCCTCATGTGGTTTAGGGCTTGGAGTTTAGGGTTCGAGGCTTAGGGTTCAGGTTTCAGGACTCAGGGTTTAGGGTATAGGGCCCAATATCTAGCGATAATTATACAGGGGGTTGTACAGGGATATATATTATAGGGACACGTAGGAGTAATGGAAAAGAACATGGAAATTACCAAAGTCATCTAGGGTGTAGGGGGTATTTATCCAATAACAGAGAATCAAGTTGAAGAGACAATGGAAACCACATTGTATTGGGATAGATCTTGGGATTCTATGCCTTAAGAAATCCACAGTGGAAAGCTCAAACCCGAGGCTTTGCCTTAGCGTGGCATTTGAGGATACATGTTCGGATCCTTCTCAACGTTGAGGGCTAATGGTCTAGCACTTGGAATCCAAGGCTTGGGGTTAAGGTTTGGGATTTGGAGTCTAAGGGCTCGACAACCGCAGGTTTTTCACGAGAGGATTAATTATGTGAGACTTTGGCCCAGAAATTTGGCTCGTGTTTTGAAATATGCTTGGTAAACTGGAAACCGCTAGTTATGTAGCTCTCCCCTAAAGGAGAAAAGAAGAAGGTTTTCACCCTCTCCGTCTCCTGAAACGCTTCCTACAGGACGTTTCCATTAACCCAAGTTACGGGCATCCAGCATTAGTCCCCTCCCTAACTACAGATGTTCCCCGATTATGTGGGCTTATATAAGAGGTGGGGTATTCATTATCAGATGGTGGGGTGTTTATTAAGGGGATGTGATTTCTGGTTCTCAAGCAGAAGTGGCGTGAACACCCCACAACTTCAGGGCAGACTCCCCACAGATGTGAGGTAGGCATTTATTCGGGTTTTGCTGAGTGTAAAGAGGGTTGGCTTATTGGTACTTGTATGCTGTGCATATCTGGGATATCCATGTCACCAGCAAGTAAGAAAAACAATGAACCGCAATAGGACACCCATCCTCTATCACAAGAACTTTAGTTTCAGGTTTGCACAAACCCTAAACCTTGAACCCAAACGGTAAGGGATTCTAAATTGGGAGAACTTCCAAACCATCAATCAAACCCCAAAAGCCTTTAGATCCCAAAGGAACCTTCCGTGCCAGCGCGAGTCGTGGAGGCCTTGTTCTTAGGTGGGTGCTTATGCCAATTGGGGTCCACCTTTCCACGCCTTGAGCTCGAAGTGCGCAGTACACACGCCCCCACAAAAGGTCTTTCTTTGCAAAGGGTCTCTTCAGGGCTCATCACAGATAGGTGTCCTTCTGAGAGCAAGGAGATTACGCCAAGGACACGTCTGGGCTTAGGCATCATCTCGCTTGAGACACCTGTGCCTGTGACGAAATCGCGGATGGAGTGCGGTTTAGCCGAAGAACTCAGATGCCGTTTCCCCAGTAGATTTTTTGGGGTCCCTGTAGTATGGATCCGGATATTCGGGATTTGGAAGGCGAGCCCTTGTTAAAAGAACAGATAGTGCACCCAGCTGAATTGAGGCGCAAGTCTTTGACGAGGCAATGGCTGTCCTGAAAGAAGAACCCCTGGTGGATAGAGCGTCCCTGAAACTAGTATAATTCCTAGAAATGGGGCCCTTAACTCTAATTCCTGGGATATCAGAAGCAATTTTGTTGCGAAGGATTTCCTCCTTCAACAAGGTTACAAGATCTCCCTCCCCTAAATCCTGAACCCAAGACCCTAAACTCTAAACCCTAAACCCCAAACCTAAACCCTAAAGCTCCAGGCCCTAAACGGCCCCGCACCGTCCTCTGAAGCTTGAGCCAGCCCTCAGGTTCAGGGAACCCAAACCTCACTCATGTCAGGTCGCCTCGTTGAAACCCCTTCATGGCCCAATGGCTTTCCTTTTGCACAGAACCTAAACCTCTGATCTTAAGCCTCCACCTAAGCCTTGAATGAACAGCAAACTCTGAGCCCAAACCCTGATTCAACCACGCCTTTGCAGGCTAAAGTTAGGGAGCAGCCTCCTCCGGCAGCTGCATCCGCTGGGGGATATGGGGGATTTGAGCCTGCGAAGGCGAGGCCTCTTTGAGATTTTTAGGGTTTTGGATTTGTGGGTTGCTTGGGTTGGAATGTGTTGGGGCTTGTAGTTCGGGGTTTGGGACTCAGTACCTGGATGTCGGTTTCGTGGGATCGTTTAGGTTTAGGGGTTCCTTGTTCTGAGCCCACATGGTTGATTAACTAAGCTGCCGCACAGCCCAAGACATGTGGCATCTTACCAGCTGCGGTGATGTTGATAGGATTTTTTTGTATCACTTCCTGTGAGCTTCCACATTGAACAGCAACGAAGAAGCAAGGTCTCAGTGGATTTCAACTATGAAGCCAGGTGGACAGACACTGTGACCCCAGGTATGGGAGTTTAGTATTGGTTCTTAGGGTCATGCAGGGTGTCTGCGTATCAGGAGTTGAAAGGCATTGCACATGGTTATGAAAAAGGCCTTGCCAAGGCCCCCTTCCCGAAGCTGGAGGATTCGAGTTAATATAGAAACCTGACCAATGGGGAAGGTTGGTCCTCTGTAGCCATTGTAGAAATCACTCAGGGGTTAAGGCCAAGCCCCAATCCCCAAGCCCTAAACACTACACTCGAAACACGAAACCTTAAACCCTAAACACTAACCCCTACACGTGACGCACTAAACCCTAAACTCCACACACAAATAGATTGCATGTCATATCCCAAAACTGAGGGTAGTGGCTATGAGGTTCTCAAGGATGCCAGCTAGCTGCACTCAGAGTTCAGGGTTGAGTGCAGTGTACAGATACTGAAGTTACATGAGCCATAGTCTAAACTCCTTAAAGGGGGGTTATGTAGGGGAATATATAGAGGACGATTGTAGGGGTCATTAAGAGGGATACTCGAATTGTCGACTTTAGGTCATCTATAATAGTCGCAAGCAGTGAACCTTGCAGATTCCTACGCCAATTAGGGTCCAGGCCCGCGAGTACCTTGTATCCCGGAAATCATGGTGTTCTAGTATGCGAAGGCCATACAGGTTTTCAGTATCATCCCTACAACCCTATATCCATGTATGTATGTGTATATATCTATCCCGAAGCAAAAGATATTTGCAGACCTAGAGCAGCAGGGTAGAGGGAGGTGATTCATTGATTTTTCTCTTTTATGTTTCCTCTATTATGTATATATCAGATGTAGATTTACATACATTTATGTGTATCTATATTGTTACATTACATTACATTACATCACATTACGTTACCTTACATTCATTTAGATTTACATGCGCATGTACATTTAGATTTACATTACATTACATTATATTACATTACATGACCATCCATACATACATGCATACATGCATACATGCATACATACCCACGTACATACATACAGACATACATACATAAGTACGTACATACATACATACATACATACATACACACCCACATCCCGATTCGATGCGTTTTCCTCTTCCCATGCAGGATTTCAGGATCAGCAGGATGAGATCTGCCCCGCGGTTAGGGCTTCTATGTGGAATATCGCTGAACCTGCGCTTAACCCTGAACCCAATTCCCTGGACCCCCTGAACCCTAAACCCTGCAAACCCTAAACCCTGCACCCCATACCCTGAACCCTAAACTCTGCCAAACCATGCATTCCAAACCTTAGCCTCTAGATATTTCGAAGGCAGCTCCAGAACTTCCTCCTGGAGCACCCCCTGCGAAAGCGCCCACAGTCAAGGCTCGTGCCGGCAGTGGGTATAAAGTATATATATATATATGTAGATAGATAGATAGATAGATAGAGAGAGAGAGAGAGAGAGAAGGCGATCTAGGGTTGTAGGGATGCACCTGAATATGCAGGTTAGTGTGGCAGGTTGAAGGTATTTAGGTTCAGAGTTGGGGGTTTAGAGTTCCTGGTCTGGGGCTGAGGGTCACACATGCAAAGTGTGGAGTGGGGGTCACGAAGCCGATGGTCGTTTCTGCAGTAACAGTAGAATGAAGCCTTCGTTGACTTCTGGTTCGCGGTTCCAACCCTGCACCCAGTTTTGATGGAGGAAATCTTGCAACGGCCGCGGCCCCATGATTCCTAGTTAGAAACTATGGGTTGCAAGCCTTTGGTGTTGCCAGGCTTGCTCCATAAACAGTAGTTTGGATGTTTCACGAATGACCCTTGCCTTGCCGCAGAGCCTTAAGTTAGGGTTTATGGTTTAGAGGTTTCACGTGCTTAGGGCACATATTTTACAACCATATATGTATATATGTATATCTGTATATACGTAGGTTACGAGTGTTGAGGGGGGTTGGGCTGAAGCTATTGTTTGCCAATGGTAAGAAAGCGCACACCACCAGCCAGAACGTACGTTGGTGTGGCTTGGAACGAGTTCGAGATTCCTTCCGAACCACCCGCACACATCTAAACCTCTGCAGGTTTTGATTTGATTTGATGTTCTTGCTTGAAAAGCTTAAAAAGCACCGGAAAAAAGGTCAGCTATTTTGCCAGGTGTCCCTTCAGAGAGACGCCATTTGTGCAAAACCCCTGACTTCAGCAGCATTATCGTCCCCATGTTCCAGTATCATCCTCGGTTCTTTTCCCTACGCTTGTCAGTCTAATGCCGTCGAAAGATTCCAGCATGCTCAATTGCGGGAAGTCTTAGACAGTCAGCAACATCCCAATGGGCGGGGAGGCGTATTGGACATGAATTCCGTTTGTCATTCTCTGGCCTTTTGGGGACTGGTTGGCCAACAAATAACTCGGCGCCGGAGGTTTGGGCAATGTGCTTTCAGTTCTTACATTTTTTCGTATTTCTTGCCGGAAATGTATTATTCGAGATTCGTTGACTGGCTGATCTAAATTGACCAGATCTGTACGGATGTTTGCCAGCTCACGGTCAAGCCTTGTGGTGGGTTTATGACACCCCAGCGCCCCCAAGGTAAGAAACAAGTTATTGAAGAATCAACCTAGCAATGCCAAACCCGAACCCTAGGCTTCCCTTCACGATTTTGAGCTTTCGGATCCAAAGCAGAATGTCCCAGTAAAAATGTAAAAAGTGCGGGACTTTGGACACTTTCATATACTCCCAGGGTGAAAGTATAACGTCAAATCTACCCGTTCCCCTATCCTATAGTCATTCCGTACCATCGACCCCTATGCCGATGCCACCCTTGTCATAGCCTTATATACCCCATTGCTAAACTGCAAGCCCTGAAAATCTAAACCAGTCCATATGCCTTGAATGGAAGCCACACCTGAAATTCCTGACCTCAAGCTGAAGCTCATGCCTGCATTTGAAAGCCCTAAAAACCTCATGTGGGTCCCTTTTAACAGGTGCCTGGCCCCCGAATGTTAAATACCACTAAGATTAGATGTTCCTTTATGTATGTCAGGTATCATAAGGAACATCTGAGTTGAGTAGGAGGGCGGGGTGGGCGTTTAAGTTGGGAATGTTGGTCATCAGATGGAAGCAATCCTTGTCAGTAGGACAACCTCTGTTTCTGTTTCATTTCCCAATGAATTTTCCATGTTTTTTGTTATGATCAGTATTCTTATTACGGGAAGGGGCCAGGCGCCTCCAGTTGGGATGAGCACACCGGCAGCCGCCCCGCCCTCGTGCCTAGGCAGCCTTTGGTGAAACAGGGATGCATTCGGGGAGTGCAGGATTTTTGGGAGGCTTGGAAAATTAAAGATCTCTTTCGGATCCCTAGTAGAATGCGGCCAGGTTTAAGATGTGCTTGGAGGTCTCGGAGGGGGTCTCTCAGCCTGATGACATTGATAATAGTTGTCGGATTGGTAGGGTTTGTTGCGCGAGCAAGCTTTGTGAGGCTCACATGGCATGGGCTTCTAGGTTTACATGCTTTGTTGTTTGAGACCTTCCGGCCTAGAGGCTACGGGGAGATCCCAAAAATGTATGGTACGCGGGGACCAGAAGCAGGTGAAAGCTGTTCCATCTTAAGGATGTTTTTGCAGAACTAGAGGATTCGGGTGTTGGTTAAGGATTGTAACGCCTCTTACGCTTTGAGGGTTTGCAGGGGGGCTTTCGTTATCATTCAATTCGGGGGATCCCTTGCCCCTGCCTGGAACTTACCATGAACCTCCCAGTGTGAGAGGTGACAGGCTTGGGCATGTTTTGAAGATCCTTGCAGAGGGAATCCCATGTCTGAGGTCTACCCTCCCGCATGCTTACATCGAACCCCATTAGCTTCCGTTTAGCACGGTTCTGTCTCTTTGAAAGCCCTTGCGGATTTTCCATGTTGGCTAGAGAGAGTGTATGTTGTTTACCTTTTGGGGCTTCGGTTTTGAGGGAGCTATTACTCCAGACATTTAACTTGAAGGTTATCCAGGAATTATGTATATCGGAGATAAAGGGCGTGTATGCTTTTGCAGTTTGCAATGGGGATTTGGAGTCTTAAGCCTCTACAAAACGCCAAAGAGAAGATGGAGCATGCAGGCAAGGAGGTATCAGGCCTCCAAATGCTTACAACATCCAAGAAGCAATATGTAGAGCGATCAGCTCTAGAAACATTGTATACTGATGGGGGCCCCGTAAGAAGGTCTAAACCCAAATAACCCCCACAAAATCCAATAAGGAACATAGAGCCATAATTCTAGATAGGATCGCAATGGCGAACCCGCAAGAAGGTATTATTCGTGGTCAGAGCATCTGGAACAGGCCTTGCGTCACTTCTGCTTGTCTTCAAGGGCTCGTGCTCGTAGGATATTGGGGATATTTGATAGGGGGATGGGGGTTTTGTTGTTGGGGGAAGGCATAGGGAGGAAAGGCAAAGAAAGCGGCAGCGATTATTGTAGTTACTAGAGTATGCGAGGTTGAGGGTTAGGTTGGCTATGAGGTAATGCAGGAATCTGGGATTTTTAGGGGGGTGGCATGCTGTAAGTCGGTATTGACGGGTTCTGACGGTTCATGTGGTTGTTGGTCTCCAAGTTCTGTATAGATTTAGAGCCGCTGCACGAGAATCTGTTTTTTCCTTCATCTACCCGGTGGTTCGCTGGGAATGAGTTAATGGATTCATACTCATACCCGGGGCTGTTGGAATCCTACATTTCCTGCTATGTACCAGGTAGTCTTCAGGGATGCTGGGTGTGTGCCGTGGGCTTGTGGTTTTTCAGATGCATGGGTCCTTGTCCTTGTATTACAGAACTGGCAGGATTCTTGGGGTGCAAAGGGGATACAGATTTAGGGAATACTCAGAAGGGTGGGGGGGTGGGGAGTGGGAAGTGTTTGGGTTCAAGGAGTTCAGGGTTCAGGTCATATTCAGCCCCCTCCACGCGGGAGCAGCCCACAAAGCCACAAAGCCTCATTCAGTAGGGCGCACGTGTGTGTAAGGCTATCAACCCAGCAAAGCTCCTACAAATGAGAAAAGACAATTCGTGCAATTTCTGAGCCCAGCATGCACTCTTTGCATCCCTCGTACCACCTAGAAGGTGAAGCCAAGACCTGAAGCAGATTGTCTAAAGTTTGTGCGGATTCAGGGTCCGCTGCAGCGGGTATGTCCCAGGAGCAGCTTCCGTTTTTGGAAAAGTTTTTGACATACGGATTCTGCCTATGTCCTGAAGGGGAATGTAGAAATTGCAGATAGCCAGGTTTCAAGTGCCCAATGCCTTGCCCTCCAAAGTAACGCGGGAATCCTAAGGACACTGGCCTTTGTAGAGCCTTTTGTGGCGTTCCGTGGGACCTACACCTTGCGCACCTATCTCAGACCTGACACACTAAAGCATGGGTGCATCACCTTGTATGACCTTTGACCGTGCTTGCTTACCTGGCAGCCTCTTAGAGGGGCTAATGTGGTAGTTCCTCAGAAATGATCGAAGGCCTAGGCCACAAGCTTAAAGTCCTGAATCCCGCACCCAAATCCTACACCCCAGAGCCCGAAAACTCTAAACCCTCAAGCCCAGTTGCTATCCCCAACAAGGCCAGGACAAGTTTTGCAGGCTGGTTGGGGTATTTCGACCTTCATATCCCATTGCGCCCCCATTCAGCTGTCATTGCGCGGATCTTTCCTATGTTTGTTTGGCGAAGGTGCATAGTAAAGCCTCAGCCCTAAACTTCCCAGCCCCCAGAAGCTAAAACCCGCATCACCTAAACCTTGGAACCCTGAACTCCCAAGACATAAAACCTCAACGGGCGCCATGCTCGCATCATGCTGCTCTGTATCGTCAAGTCCGCTGGTCACCCACGCCGACACTTTGCCTTTTATTCAGGGTTGCCAGTACTACCACTACATTTTTTTTCGTTATTACTGGTTGTATTGTATTGCAAGTGTTATGAATATTGTTCTTACTACTGCCTTTTTTCTACCTAAGAAGGAGGGTTCCCGGTTTGGAGTGCTTATAGTTAATCAGGAAATGGCCCTGAACCCTGAACCCTTGGATTTCTCGTAGTCAGAGTATCGGATACGTGAAATGCGACCAACAGTTTTGGAAAGATATTAGGATGGAAGATGCTAGTTGGAGCCAGAAGCGCTTGAAACTAAACCCTAAACCCTAAAC
>CAJNIZ010027780.1:155963-178463 GCA_905231905.1 Symbiodinium pilosum
AAACCCTAAACCCTAACCCCTTTTGGGGGAGTCACAGCTCACCAGCCTTTCCTTTTGCAGAGTCCAATGGCCCAAGGATAAGGAGTTTGAACCTTAAGTGTGGGGAATCGGTCGGGGCATAGTCTAGTTTCTAGGCGTCTTGTCAGTTACACTAGGTGCCAGGGCATTCTCGTGGCATAGGATTTTTAGGTTCTGCTTCAGGTCAGGCTTTGTTATGGGAACTTTTTCTTGGGCGGTTAGCTTCTTGGTGTGTGTAATCGGGGTCCAGGGTCTAGCTTGGTCATCTCTTACCCAAGCCCCAAGCCCGAACCCTGAGCATCAACTCCTAGGCTTCCCAAAAAAATTGCAACCTGGAAAGCAAAAAGCTTCTGTACTCCAAAGGCCGTTTAGGGGCGTGTGATTCGCAGGACAAGGTCATTTGCACTAAGGCCTTTGGAGTAAAATCGTGTCAAATGCCAAATCTCTATACTCTGAACCCCCCGGAGCCGTAACCTCGAGACCCTGAATCTGTACTGCTCCGAAAACTGGTAACCCTCAACCATGAACCCTAGGTCCTCATCCCTGAACCTTAAGCCCGAAACCTTAAAACCTCACCCAAACCTGAACCCGTGACATTGAACTCTTAACCTCAAGCACCAAATCCAAATCTTTTCTTTAAGCCCATAACCTTCAACCCCAAACCTTCAACCCCTGCGCTCTTAGCTCTGAGCCTCTTTTGCTAACGCCATGAACCCTAAGCCCTCGAACCCCTAGAAGTTGGATTGCTCAAACTAAGTTATGACAATATAGATACTGAATAACCTGGTTTCCAAATATTGTTAACCTAGTTCAAAAACAGCAGAAGATAGGAATCTTTGAGCGCTGGAGCTGGTCGGGCTGCCGGTACTGCTCCACTGCAGTTCCTGGGCCTCATGAGATTGCTTCCCAAGGTCCTTAAGAGGCTACATGCGTTATGGGGATGTGGGATTGTTGGTTGGGTTTTAGGGTTTGGGTTCGGGGGCCAGGGGTTAAAGGCTTAGGGACCACGAAAAGCTTGTATAGGGCATTCGGGTCCTTTTGCGGTCAGGTATAAGCCATTGCCCCATTGCCTGAATTGTTGGGACGACCAAGCCGGGGAGCTAGCATCGTGTACATCTGAAACTCTACGCGGGCTAATTTCCTGACGGGTCTTGGAAGAGTATGTTGACATTGTTTGCATAAGATTTCGCAGGCTTAATGTGAGCGCTTGGGGCTTGGATGGTCTGTTTTCTGGGTTTAGTAAAGGGTTACAGTAGAAGCCCACCCTCCCCAAGGTATACCCACCCAGGGTTTAACGAGCTAATCAGGACTATATAGGGCTGATTAAGGCTTAATACGGTTCTAAATCTGGCGGGGGTACCTGAAAAGGTACTATTTTTTTAGGGTTATGGGTTTGAGGGATTCAGGGTTGAGCGGCCTTAGCGTGTACTGTTTAGGGTTGTTTGTGTAAGCTTTGAGGTTAGGGAATCAGGGATTATGGAGGGTATCTCTGCTGACATGCTAGGTTTTCTGGTCTGTTGAAGAACTTGAACGAAGTTAGCAGAGTCTGGATTCTGGATGTATATGCATATACGAATGTATAGATGAGAGTGGTTTCCTGACTACTGTCTCTGGAACCTTACATACCCTGAGCTCTAAACGCAAAACTCCTGAGCCTGAACCTTCAAGCAAGTTCAATCCACATTAGATCTCAGCTCACCTCAACGTCTCGCGCCGGCCGTTCAGACTAACCCTGAGACCTGCGGGTGGTAGGGAACGCAGGAATCAGTTGCGGAGTTTTGCGGCATCATAGATTGACAACTACGAAAGAGTTATCCTTTCCTTCCTTCACGGTTATTTACCAGTGAGTAGACGCTGCCTTGATCCTCTTTACCTCAGGTGTCAGACCCAAAACTCTAAACCCCAGCTCAATGCAAGGTTTGCCATGTATGTGGTGCCCCTGAGGGTGTTGCTTGAAATGACCGAGACTTGGCTGCGATGCTAGCACGCAGCTTGCATTTTCCCGCATCTCGTGGCTTTTGAATTTTCAGTGGCCTCTTGCGCCCCTGCCCCCTAGGTAGGCACAAGGGTGGTTCCTGTCTGGATCTGTCTTTGAGTATCTGAGAGCTTTGGCGATTGGGTGAGACTATCAGGTATTATGAGTGGCCAAGCGTAAGCATGAAGCAACAAGGGGCAGCCTTCCTTGCCATCTGTCAGCTGCCTTTTTTTTCTACGTAAGCAATCGAAGAATCCGTCCGTTAAGCTTGATGGGAGAAGCCTACCAGGCACCTTCCCAACATTTTCCTAAGTCCTGGCTCCACCTTGTTTCTTTGGACTCTTACTTGTCAGACTCTTAACCCTAAACTGGTGCAACTGTTTAGATGCGACTTTGCGGCTACACGAATGCAGCAGCTGTAGCTCGGGGTTATCCTCTCTGACCCTGAAGTTCTGAAGCTTACACCCTAAACCTCACATCCACATGCCTGAAAGTAAGCAGTTCCATCCACCACCTTGCGATAACTCGAAGCCAAAACCCTGCCGCAGCAACCTGTGGTTGCCCAAGGAGTTTGGGCATCGAGAAGGGTTGAGGGTTTTGGGCTTGGGTTGGCTGGGTTTGTTGTCTCAGGAGGCAAGGGTACTGATTGAGCTTTAATAAGCCCAACCTAACATGAAGCTTAAGCCCTAAACATTAAAAGCAACAAAACCTGCGACCCTGAACCTTAAGCCTGAAACCTTGAACCCCAAGTCCTACAGCCCTGTAATCCTTAAGTTGCCAGGAGTTGAAGCCTCATGAAGTTCTCCTGGCGGAGGGTATTCTTTGTGACTACGAGGACGAGGAACAGGGAAATGTGGTTTTCGTGTCGCATCAGTGGACAAGTCTCCTGGCTTGGGGATACACTGAGGCCTAGGGGACTTAGCATGTAGTTGGTTTTAGACCGGACCTAGCGTATAGTTGGTTTACGACACCATGTCTTCGCATCTCCTGGGAAGAAATCAGTACCTTAACTTCAACAATGAGCCCTCCCAATTTTCCCCCATCATAGGAGCCGTAGTCTTGCAGGGGCCAGAGCGGCCCGAACTGTCCGAACTTCCCTTTAAACCTTACACCATGTTGCGAGACGACCCTGAACCCGAAGTCCTAGACCCTGAGTCTTAAACCCTAAGCCCTATACCTCAAAACCTAAACCCTGAAGCTTAATTCCTAAGCCTAAATCCAAATCCTCAAGCCCTAAACTCTAAACCTCAGGTTTAGATCACCCGGACCCAGCCCTCGCCCAGTTCAAGATCCTGCAGGACTGGCGGAATGAGGTAATAACGGTAAAAAGACCCCCACACCACCCCTTCATTCCCATACTATTGGGGTTATACTGGGATAGTGTAAAGGAAAAAAGAAACTACTACATATCGGGGTTATATGGGGATAATGGTGCCGTTGCACTGGGGGGGATCCTCATGATGAGGCGTGGGTGGAGTTGCTGCTAGAGGGAGGGGTTTAGCCAAGTTTGAGGGATGCGGGTTCGGGTCTAATGGGTTTGATTACGTTTCTTCATGGGGTATTCGGGTAGGGCTGAGGGTGCTTAAGTGCTTTGCTTAGGGTTCTTGGTAGGGTACTGGGCGTAGGGTTCAAGGGGTTTGAATAGGGTTTTTGCAGGGTATAGCGATTCGGGCGTAGGGTCTGAGGGTCTGGTTATGTTTCTGTGAGAAAAGGAGCGGGTCTCTGGATGAACAGATTTAAAGATACATGCTTTTCTGCAAGTATAGCACAACCTGCCCAGACGCGATTCGAATTGTCTAAGCCACTACTGCATCACAGGGCAGGAGGGCCACATTGAGGTTTGATTACATTTTCGCGCGATCGAGCCCTGAACGTGCAGACAGAAAACTTGAGTCACATCTTCAAAGAACATCCATTTCGCATCTTTGTTCTCTTTGCTCAACATGGTCTGAGGGAATCCTTACCACCTTGAAGGACGCCTTGCGGAACGCCGTTTTGGGAGTGGCGCCAGTGTCGGGAATCATCAGCATCTTGGAGCAGCTTCAGTGATTCAGGTAGGTGTCCTAGGCCCCAAGCTGGTAGCCCTTACTGGAAGGTCTTCTCCACGTCATGGTTTTGGGACCCAACCGTTGTCCACCCCTTTATTACCTCTTCCCAAGTTAGTATCTAGACTAACTAGATCTTGTTTAGAGCCTGTTTGAAGGGTGTCCGAGTAAGGAGGGGTTGGTACAGGATTCCCAAATTGATAACCCATTTGGTAGCCAAAGCAGAAACATTCCAAGGCAGCCTTGTATTCAAGCTCAATTGCTTTGTACTCCAGTTATTCCAGTTTTACACGAGCCGAGTGTGTTGGAAGCTCAAACACCAAGTAACTTTCTCAACCCAAAGGGACAAGCTGCGTTTAATTTAGGTCACTAGACCCTGGACCTGAAATGAAAGCCCTAAACCCCAAACCCCTGAACACTGCGTGCAAAACCCCCGCGTCCTACGCCCTTGAATCCTGCACTCCCAGACCGGAAAACCTGAATCCTGAATCCTCCCTCTTGGCAGAGGCATCGAATTGGTCACAGGGCAACCAACATCAATTTCCGCTGAAGAGCTTCAATCACGGCCGCTTTTCGTTTCTGGGACACCTACGTTTGACATTCAAAGTCAGAGTGTTGGATTCACTTAAGATTTGGGGGTGTGGATGTAGTGTTTAGGGTTTGTGTTTTGGGTGAAAGTTCCGGGGCTGATACCGGAGTGTGTTGTCACGTATCTGTACCTATGTCTGTCAACAGGATAGGGAAGGTTTCTGTTGATTCCTAAAGTGGTACTCCTCCCCAAACCGGGCTGCAGCCCACCCTCCCCTCCCACACCGTTTCTTACAAGTGGTAGTAGGAGATATTCGGATCGCAATGATAAGAACCAAGCGCCCAGCAGTGGGGCCGAATGGCCCAGGTTTGGTACGACTTCTTCTGCTGTCCTCAGTCCACCTACAGCGCTGAGCATCGGGAGCAAGCCATCTACAGTATACCAGGCCCAGCGGGCGTTTTTTTGTCCAACACCTGGGTTTACGAGGTTGTCCTCGACAATCCTCGGTGCCAGAAAGCGTAAGCTAAGTCCCAAATTCTGTTTGTGGGTCTCTCCAGGCGGGTTGCTAGCATGTTTTGGCTGGGAATTGAGACTACAGTGTTGGAGGATGTGTCTGTGCAACAAAATCTATCTTCCCTCAAACTAACATGGAATTCCATACAGCCACTCTGAAAGGGCCGTAATCTTTATAGGGCCCTTTCAAGGATTTCATGCAGCTTGGGGGAGGGTGCCAGGCTATGTCAGCAGATGCAAGTACTTCGTGATCCTCTGTCCGCGTGTCCGCCACAAGGATCGGAATTTTCTGCTGAGCAAAGAGACCTGGGAAAATCGTGGGTGGTGTCTTTGCCAGATTCAGAACTTAATGGAGGATCAAGTGACAAAAGAAATATGGAAAATGAAATTGAAGCGGAGATTATGGGGGTTTATCGGGGGTTTGGGTGTTGGAGTTGAGGGTTGCGTGTAGAATTTATAATTGGTGTTTTGGGTGGCTTGGGGCTTTGTCTTTTTTTGATGGGGAGCTTAAGGTGTTGCATTTGGGTGTCATTAGGTCAACATATGTTTCTGAACCTAACGCGCCTCCGTCCCTCATCAATTAGGTGTCGCTTGGAGCGTATAGCGCGGGAGCTGAGTGCTCAATGTGACACCTGCCACTGGATCTTCATCAGGGATCCTTTCTACTTTTAAAGTTTTGGGATCTGGACTTTTCGGAGTAATTAGCGGTGTCCTCAGGATCCACAAGGGCTTTTTCCTCCTTTGCATATTTTGGGCTGAGGTTACTCCATTGAAATCCGTGGCGGCACGTCCCTGGCCTTAGCACCAACCTACGATTGGATACAGGCTCCGTGGGATTCATTGGTTAGAGTTTAGAGTTTCTGATCTGTGTGTCAGATACCTTAGATGGACTTACGACCCTCAATGCAGTGGAAGAACAACTAGTAGTTAGTAGTAATAGCAGCACTAGTAGCAGCAGTAGTAGGGGCACTAGAATCAACACCAGTACTGGTGCTACTTCCCCCCGTCGTTGTTCGGGCGGTGTCTGGAAGAAAGCCGGCAATGAGGCTCCTGTGGGCGAAGGCCACTTCTCCTTGAAGGACGATCGCCGGCGGATTGCCCCTGTTTTGAAAAGTTTGGTGCGGAGGCGCGGCTGGTCGGTAGGGTTGTGATAGACAGGAGCAGGGAGTGTATAAAGGCCATACAGTATTGATTTACAGGCACTACATGGGCATTCACAAAAGTCTTTTTGATACTCCCATAAGGACGCATACTTCCCATGCATCCCTGGGCTCCGTAACCCTTTTCCAAAGAACTGCAGGGCTTGGGATTTTGTAGCGTCCTTTCGGCAAAGCAGAAGAACTTCCCTCTGTTTAAAGCTATGATCTTGCGTAGTTTCTCCCTTCGCAGTAAGACCAATAGTAATTGTACTAGTGATATAGTACTAGTAACAGTAACAGGAGTAGTAGTGATAATTGTAATGGTACTAGTAGTAGCACTAGTAATAGTAATTGTAACGGTAACAGTCATAGCAACAGTACTAGTCATAGGAATAGGGATAGGAATAGCCATAGTCGCCTGAAAAGAGCACCCTGGCCGGAGGAAGCTCGATTTCTATTTGGCACGTGGGGATTTCCACAAATATCGGCTGATGCTGAACGTGCAGCGTGTGCAGTAGCTGGGATCTGCAGTAGTTTTTTTTTTAAACGTTTTGGGGTGGTCTTAAGCTCCAGTTGAACCAGGTTGACGAAAAAGGAGCATAATATTGTCATTTCTAGGTTACTGAGGATCCTAGGTATAGATTTCTCCCCATCAACCCCATTGATGATCTCGTGCCTGGATTGATCTCCGACATCCCGGATCCAGCCGCGTATGCTGTCGAAAGCTTCCTGCACCAGAATGGACCCTTGTTCGATTCAGAAATCCTAAGGCATCCTTAACATGAAGCCTCCCCATAATCCCTAAGTTTACCCAATGTAGTAACGAAGTCAGTTTTTTGTTTTAGATGGCCTGGGGATTTGTGGAGCGAAGTGGCAGTTCCCTCGTACGAACCCACAGTAAGCTGAAACCAGAAGCCAACATAGCATCATAGCTTCCATTGTCTCTTCCGTTCCCTGCTAACCACCAGTAGTATGTGTGGATGGTAGGTGGCCTACAGAAATTACAGCTGCTTTCTGGTTATTGTGAAGCCTGAATTCCCTCCACCGCAAGCCCAAAATGCCACAGTAAGGATTCCGGAGCATTCATGAACGCACTCCGGAGGGTTGGACACCGATCTGCTATGCCGCCTTAGACGGGAACCCTATGCTGATCACATCTCTGCTGGAGCGTTTCCCTCACTTGAGTTTAGGGGCTCGCGGGCTTAGTTTTTTGGGCATATGGATGAAGGCGTGGGGCTAAGAGTTTAGGGTTTGGGGATTTAGGTGTTGATCTCATCCCGTGGATGTGTCGAAGCAATTTGGGGTATTTTCAAGGGGGTGTTTCGGTTAATTAAGCAGCTGGCGGGACATTGCGATATGCAGGTTGACCATGCCTTGGCCTTAGCCTGCAACTTTGCAGGGTCCCGAGAAACTACATGAAGACTTGTCTGTATCTGACTGGTCCTACAAACATCGGTTGAAGGTTCCCGAGCTACCCATCCCCTTGAACCACCTCTCATGAAAGCCTTTGCCACAAAATCTGAAACCTAAACTTAAGCTTTGAGTGATTCAGGTAGGGTGCTCTCGTCCATTCCTACAACTTAATTTTCAGGGTCTCCGCACTACTTTGTGATTCCATTTCTGTACCTAGTCTTTGATGGTTTGAATGCATGAAGCTGTAAGATGAACGGAATTCCAGGAGTACCTCAACCTAAGTCCCAGCAATACTTGCAATTACCGATTCCCAGATCCTAGGCTCCCAATTCCCGAAACCCAAACTAGTTTATGACGCTTGATGATGCAGATTTTTTCAGGCTAAGGAACTCAATCTGCTCGATGTGATATTTCGGGAACTAACCTGGTAGAATTACTTGCCTCTTTCCATGCGTGGGTACCGGATGTAACCATTCATGTTGGGTTTCAACGGAAACCCCCATTCTCTGGAAAGTACCCAGATGCAGCAAAACAACCGGCAATTTCTTGTGGGCTTCGGCCTCGTTTTAACTTAAGCTCTGGAATGATCAACTAATCTGGGACACCTGGACAGGGACTCTTCACAGCTTGCATCATCTTGCTTCAAAAGAAGGATCCTTTCCTTCCTAGATTTGTCTGGACTAAGCAAACGCTAAAGGCACACTTGCTAAGCCGCTAAGCTAAGCTCTGCCGCCCGGAGCCATGAGCCGCCATTGTGAGCTCTCAGCCTTAAGGGTACACAACAAGCAGTCTCCGCTAGCTGTAAATGAAGCGGAAAGGCGCACATAGTTGCAGCCCATACTTGAGACCTCTGCAAAACCGCGTGAAAGGAGCAGCGGGCAGATGCAAACGACGCCATCTCTCAGACTGAACCGCTGTGTCACTTCGCACCTGGCACGCCGATTCTCCACATTTGCACCCGGACTGGCTTCTGGAGTAGTGTAGAGCTTCGGTTGATGAATCCTGTATGGGGATCCCTCACATACTTTGTGCTGGGGGAGGGGCTTTATCAAGCGGGGGTCTACCCGAGTGTTGACCGGGTAGACCCCCTCAACAAGGAGCCCGTCATTCCTGGTACTCCGCATTCTGACGGCTGGTCTTTGAGGGTACCATGCTCTTTCTGCGAAACTCCACAAGGATTGGTGTCGGTTTCGGGCCGATGGCTAAAAGAAACCAGCCTAAACCCTTACGTGGCCCTGCCCCAAATCACTTTCTATGACAACCTCAGTTCCTCTAGAGATTTGGGATTTTTTGTGAAAGACTTGTTGCTACTGTAATGACTTTGAGGGGTGGACGAATGATGGCTAAGAAAGACACCTTCAGCTGGTATACTTCATACATCATGCAAGCGAGTTCTACCTCAAATTCCGATGAAGCTAGTGGGGGTACATTCACGGGTCGAGGTAGGCCCGGACCTCATAGGAAGAAGATACTGAGGTGATCTTTGAAAATGGAGTGCTCTTCGGAAGATTCTAGGGATAGCGTGGATGGAGTAAATCTTGCAGCAGGAGCCCCTAAGCTATCCCAAATTCCTGGGGATCAGGAGATTACCGAAGGCTTTATCACTTGGCTGTACCACGTCGCGCTTACCAGAATGACTCTAGCGTGCTTCACGCTAATTAGAGCTCTGAGCGCTGAGACTGTGACTTCGGCAAGGCAAGAAACAGTGAGACACGGAGTATGAGAAGAAGGCTGAACACTCAAGTTTCCTGTGCTACTTTAGGATGAAGGTCCCAAGAGATGTAGCTTGTGCAAAACAGATTTGAGAAGCTAGCTAGGACATGTCTTAGGTAAACATGCCTTTACGGGTTGCCATCAAGAGAGTACGGACACCCTACAGAAGAGCCATGTAATGGAACACCCAACCTTACATAAATCCTAACCCTACACGCTAAACAAACCTGAATCCACAAATCCCACAACGCCCTGAACCCTGAGTCCTAAACAAACCCAAAGCCCTAGACCCCAAATGATAGAGTGTGAAACTTCTGGTTCCTTTTGTGTGCATTGTGTAATACGCACCCCCCCCCAACCAAACAACGTACAAAAGATGGGCACACCTCCTTTACATAACCCCAATTTCCATTTGATTTTCCATGTTCTTTTGCATTTAAAGGGGCCATAATGTTGTCCCTAGACCTTAATTCCTGGGCGGTGTGGGAGTCGACCGAGGCTCCTTCCTCACGAACAATGAGGCTGTCAAGGCAAGGCAGCCGGGTTTACAGGTTTAGGCTTTGGAGGTTTAGGGTTCACGAGGTTCAGAGGTTTGGGGATTTAGTGGGGTCAGAATTCATGGTTCAGGGTTTAGGTTTCCAGGTGCATCTCCTGAGTTACAGGCTATTGTACCTGCTCGGATCTTTATACTCCCGTACGCCTTCAGTGCATGCCCAACATTGGAGTTCGGACCATGTATAGTTACAGAAAGTTGAGTATATACCCTCCCCAAAAAGGGAAGGGTACCAGCATCTCGGAATGATTTACAGTAGGGTTCAGAGACTCCAGGAAAGTTTCGGAAAGTTTCTTCCTTCCATCTAAGACACCGCTCTGATGAGTACATAGCCTCAATTCTCCCCATGGGGTTTGAACAGTGAGAACATTGTGATATGTCAGGTGAGGGTCACACTCAGGGAAGGTCTGAGGGCCTTAAGCCCTAAATCCTAAACCCACAAAACCCTAAGCCCTCTGATGCCTTCGGACCAAAGGACTATAGACCTACTTGCCAGGTGCTTGAGAAGGTAAACCTTATGCATTTTGTGATGTGCATATTACTTTGAGATTTTTGGGGTCCCCCCAACAAACTAAACACTCTCCAAAAACGCCAGAACAGGAACCCAGAATTACCAAGAATACGAATCCCGACGTTACCCCTTGCAATGTCCTTATCACCCCAGGACATACCAACCTAAGCATCTGCGGCGTCCAGGTGCTAATCAGCAGCCGGGCCGACGTGAATGCCAGGGATGGTGACTTGTCGAACTCTGGGTTTGGATTTGATGCCCGTTTGTAAGGTTAAGGGAGCGAGTTCGAAAGGTTAGGCCATGGGGAAACACTACATCAGACCGGGGTCCCAACCAAAATGTACATCCTTTATCCCCGGATGCGGGACAGGTATTCTTCAAGCAAAGATTTCGAATCGCTTTGAAGCCCCAGTTCCCAGCTCTTACTCAATCCTGATCAGTCCGAAGCGCCCCGAAGACCCCCAAAAGCCTGAATCCAAAGGCCTTACAGCTGTTATCATGTCCAGAGTGGACGTTCCCTCATCTTAGTATACTAGTTGTCTCTAGTTGTCCTCATGCCTGAACAGCTAGATGCTAAACCGTGTCGGTGTCCTTGAGGTTATGGTTCAAGCGCCCACCACTGGGCCGCCATCTCGGACAACGTAGAAGGACGGCGCGGGGGGAATTTTCAAAGTCTCATAAACATAGGGAGTGGGGGTTTAGGTTTAGAGTTGAAGCTCTAGGGTTTAGGCTTGAGGGTTCATGTTTAAGGCTCGGGGATTTGTAGCATGGATGCGGTCAAATCCCATCTAAGGAGAATTTTCACTTCCGGGGAGCTTCAGGGTTTAGGAGATGGTATGCTAGGAGATTCGGGAGATGTACTCTGATAGTCCCAACCCCCAAAACTAGGATATTTTGGCAGGCTATACCCTCGAAATCCTTTTTTACCTGCAGTACAGTATGCCAGGACCCTACCCTAATTATCCTTGAACGTGACTTTTTTCAATTTCAAACCACAATGTTTCACCTTTCTTCTGTCACCATTTCTCAGAACAGACCCCTCGGCAGATCCCCATTAGCTGTATGGCACAGTTTAGAGGGTTTAGGGGTAGTGAGGGTTTTTGGAACTTCATGCATTTCGGGTTCTGAAGGTTTCCTGGCCTATTGCTTAAGGGTACCCTTGCTGAAGGCACTTCCCAAACCCCACGCTGTAAAGACCCAAGCCTGAAACTCATAAATCCCAGATGCCCCCAACATGGAACGCAAAGACGGGGCCACACAGAGACGACAGTCCTTGTAACAGGGGTCCATATTCGGTTTGGTATTTGTTTGAGGATTAACTTCCTTTGTCAAACACTCATACAAGCAGCCCGTCCGGCCCATATCAGCCCGATAACCGCATAAACCCCCCAACATTTCCAGGCACAGTTCAAGTAGGGTTTCTGGCTAAAGCCGGCTTATGGCCTGAGGCCTTGAGACACTGATTGCGGCTGGGTCTAACCCTGCTGCATTGAACTTGTTCGGGGCGACAGCCTGCGTGCAGGCTGGTACCAGTTTAGGGTCTAGGGTTTGTTTTTTTGTGTGGCATCTGGACGCGGCTCAATACTTGTATCATGTTGCTTCCGGGATTAGGGCAACTATTGTACACGAAAACAGAAGCTGCCATACTATAATTGGTCCCTCACACGCGCCCGAGATTTTGAGAACAACCTATTGAGGGTAAAGACCCCAACAGGGTCCAAGAAGTAGATCCACTTCGAGTTCCATGAAGACTGCATTGAAGTGTTTGTTTTTGGCGTCTGGATGGGGATGACTTGGGGACTTCTACGGATTGAGCACGCGCAAGTAGTAGCCTTGTAGACACGTGCTGGTCCTTCTAGAACCATAGTGCGCTCCACATCAGGTCTACATTGCGTGAGCAAATTATGTGGGGTTCTCAAGGTTGCAGTTCTTTTTGTTGTGTTTGTATAAGCTACCGAACCCTGAACCCAAAATTCGGCTAGCCTCCCCCAACTGAACATGAACACCTCATCTACACAGGCTTCACCGTGACAGCAAGTCCTTACCAGAGCTATCCAATCAAAGAGGCCGCCCCTTGCTGTATTACAGCCACAATCGATCGTCTCCCCTATTTGGTAAACCCGACAGTCAAACAATAACTGAGAGCCGCAGGACTTTCATACGACCACTATGGGGCATGGGGTAGGACAAATGCCCTCAGTTTTATCCCGGAGTGGGAGCTGTAGGTTTCCGCCTTCTTCTGGAGGCTTGGCAGATCCATAGGCTGTCATAAGTGGAGTTCTGCATATACTTCGCTGCAGGACAGTGAGTTGGAGCACAGGCCTAGCTAGAACTGCGTATAAGTTCTGGCAGCGTCCATGCTTAAATCTCAAGCTGTAATGCCTTAGATCCAGGCCTCCCTCAACCCAAGCATGCCAAACCGCAACAGCCCGAACCCTAAACTGGCACCCTCGCCCTGATACCCAGCATTTCCCCACCCTGAACCCTCAACACTGCGAACCCTGAAGCCACAAGATCCGAAGCACTAAACCCCCAAATTCCAAAACCCCGAGGCCTCCGGCCGTCACCAACCAAACCCTTAACCCTAGATTTCTCAACTCCCGGCTCTCTTGCACTGATGCAGGCGGCATGCGCAGGCGCACTCGAAGCCACGCGAGCGCTCCTCCCACAGACATCGCCAACACAGATACATGGCTGCGTTGGGAAGTTAACGCGGACTTAGTGGTTCCAAAAGCTTGTAGTTGTGGCTTGTACAGATAGCATGAAGGGACTGTTGGCAGAGATGGTCGTGAGTTGAGGAGTTATGGACGTGTAGGGCATGGCAAGGAGTTAGGGCTTGCAGTTGTGGTCAGGGCTTAGGGTCCAGGCTATACTTGCCGATGCATACATGCAAGAAGCAGGGTTTACGCGCTTTGCGTTATTGGGCATTCTTTGTGCTTGACACAGGGTCACGGGAACTACGAGCAAGCTATGCAAATCTTGTGCAGGGACTTAGGCTTCGGGTTCGGTGCATTTGGCCGGTGTCGACCTTTTTTTTTGGAATTTTGTGTGCAGGGCATGGGCCTTTTGTTTCCAATTGGAAGCCCTTTTTGGGGGAGACTGAGGTTAAGATCGTGATCCGCCACGGTACCCAGCCCAGTATAACCTGAGATAGCGTCCCCGTCTCAGCCTGGACAGTATTTTGTATCGGACCCGAAGCCCTAAATTCCAAAGCGCCAGATCCCAAGCCCCAGACCTTTCCCACATCCGTAGCCATTTTGGCTCAAGGCGTTTTTGGCTGAGGTGTAGCTGGATAGGGTACAGCTGCCTTAGAAAAAACCCTTTGTGTGGCTTCTGTTAATAGCCCACTTCGCCGCGGAGAGTCCGCAAGAGCAGCTCCGGTGTGCTAAACCCAAACCCTCGTTGCTGCCATTTTCGTGGTATCATTTGCTGCCGATAGGCTGTGGATACAACGTTCTGGCTTTCTTGCAGGGTCGCTGTAGTTTGATCGACCGACCCAGTGTGAGGACACGAGGTAACACTGCGTCTTGAGGGGGAGTGACGCCCCCTGTCAGTGCATGAAATTGACACTTCTTCTGTTTGTAGCGTCAATCTGCGTTTCTGTTATCGGACTTCAAGTTTTTGCGGACTATCGAAGTGCTGCATCCGGCAAGCACCGGTGCTTTTCCAAACATACAGAGGCGACAGAGAGACAACTACAAGGAAAGTTCGGCGCATCGAAGGCTGAGAAGAAGCAGAACTCGAAGCCGGACATTGCTGCGCAACTGTTCTGCAGGTCTCCAGGTGCCACAGGAGCAAGTGGAAAGGGCAATAGGTGTGCTTGTGGATCACCTTTCAAATTCGGGACTGCCGCAACAAGCTCTTTGCATCATGAACCAAGGCAGCATGTCATGGTACTGCACACACTGCAAGCAATGGTGCAAAAGCACGGCTGTATACTGTGGATCTTGTGGTGCGCACTGGACCACAGTGCAAGGACAGCCGGCGCCGTGGAACAGTGCCGGCTGGATTCAGAGATCGGAATCGCCACGTCGCAGAAATTCGCCGAGACGACGGCAGCAGAATTGGGGAGACGCTGCTCAGAGGAATTGGTCGAATCATGGTGGTGGTGGAAAAGGGGGAAGCGGTGCCTGGCAAGGGCCAAAGGGCAAGGGGAAGGCACAGCCCCCCACATACCAGGGGCCCACTTGGGAAAGTCCCACTCCACCGTGGTTGTCGCCGGGAAGTGCGGCCAGTCAAATTGCCAACGCTGGCACGCCCAGTGCATCAGATGGTGTTCAGGTACAGGAGCTTGTCGGAGCCTTGAAAAGTGCATATGCAAATGCTGCCATGCCCCCAGAAATAGCGGAGATGGTAGCGAAGGCAGAGGGATGCGCAACGAAACAGCAGACAAAAGATTTGCATTATTGCACCAGTCAGTTAGGTGCCGCTCGAAAACAGCTTCAATCAGTCAGAGCTACTATGCTATCACAAGAAGCTGCGTGGGCGACCTTTCTTCAGAATACTGCAGAGGCGGTAGAAAAGGGGTCGTGGACCATGCAGCGCGAATGGAAGAATACCGGGCCAAAGAGGAAGAAGCCCTTCAGAAGATTACAGCTGCCAGGCGGCAGATCCGGGTGTTAGCAGCAGCCAAAAGCGAGGCAGAGGACCTAGATGGCTCCGAGCCGGAGTTGATGGAGGCAGAAGAAACGGTGGAGGAGCCACCAGGTGTGACGGCTCAGCAAGCACAGGACAAGCTGCGGCTGGCGCTCGAGTCAGTCATGGCAAATATTCCGGCCAAAGGCTCGGAGTATGTCCGAGAACGGACGCCCAGAAGGAAAGACAAGGCCGAGGACAAAGCGGACAAATCAGCGCACCCCAACTAGGCCGCAGTGTTGCATGGGCACCCAGGAGTGGACACTTGTGGCCGAACATGATCGGGTACAGACATACTGTATGCGACGAATGTGATTTCAAAGGTGAGCTGGAAGCTCAGCGTTTTGGACTAACTTGGGAATTTTGTTGCAACTTGTTGGCTTCTGATGAATGCAAGGCCGACCAGGCAGCATTTACCCTTGGGGGCCAGGATTTCTGGGCTGAGTGGCATGGTGCAGGTGAAAGGTTTGATCAAGGTAAGGTGCGTGCCGGGTTTAGGGGCCGAACGCCGTTCAGTAATGATGCCTATGAGTTCAGTCACCTGCAAACATATGTGCAGCGAGGGTCGTGCAAGGCACCGCAGCAGGTGGATGGACCCAGTTGCTTAAAACAAGATGGCGCTTACGGCAGGAAACCACACCACCGTGTGTGCTTTCACGCTTCAGATCGAAGTGTTGATGAAGCAAATACTGTGCTGGCTGATGACAGTAGGCATGGTTGGCGCTCATGCATCTCCTCAGGTTATACGGGCGAGGCCCATTATGATTTTGGCACAGCTGCATCCATGAACTTGTGCGGATCTGCTGAAGATGACCGTGGCAAGAGCAGAGCTCTGGCACGGAATTTTGTCACATCTGTTGCCCATACTCAGGTAAACGATGTGAGCATGTGTTCTTCGAGTTTCCAGTCGCAAGCAAATCCCGGTGGGTCACAGGATAGCTTCTTTCCTGAAATCCACAATGATGCACTTACTCGAACAGGGGCGGCGCCTGTTACACTTGAGTTGAATGACCTTGTGCGTGACGAGAGGAAGTATTCTGTTGGCGTTTCTCATGACATGTTGGCCATAGTCTGTAAAGGACATCAGCTACATGAGTTATGCCGACAACTGAGCGTGTTGCATCAAATGCCCCTTGAAACGAGAGAAAGTGTTCAAGCATGTATGCTAGCAGAATGGAGTTACGATCGCCTCACTGCTGTACACTGTTACACGGATGGGTCTTTTGACTCCGCCAGTGGTACCGGTGCGTGGGCCATTGCGTGTTTTGGGGAAACGTTGCAAGGTTGGTGTTGGCTTGGATGGTTAGCAGCGTGTTGCAACGATGATGGAAGATCGGGTCGAGGTGGTAGTAGCAGTGCTTTCGTACCGGAAGTCATGGCGTTGCTGCATGCGCTGACAGTTGGCTTGAGCGTGGATTGTGACATGCAAGTGCATTATGATTGCATGAGCGCTGCTGACACTGCGCAAGTCCACGCGTATACGGAAAGCATTGTTGCCAGGGCAGCCGCGAGCGTCGTGCACATGCTCAGGCTGAAGGGTCGGCAAGTGACTTTCCACCATGAGAAAGCGCACTCTGGCGTGCCATTAAATGAGCTCGTTGATAGATTAGCGAAGCGTGCGCTGACTGACGGAGGGTGCCCGCCTGAAGAAGACGGGGTTGAAGCTGCGTTGCGCGATGGGTTATTTCCTTGGATGTGGCTTGCGCTTCCGGAGTTGCAGCGCGATTGCAGGTTTCCTTACGTTGACCCATGGGCAGGTGTTGTTAGGGCAGGGATTCCGGCTGTTGAAAAAGAAGGATCGCCCCAGCACCAGGGGCAGATGCCCCCTCTTTTCAAGCCCCACCCTCCCACTCCGCGAGAGGAACCAGTTCGCAAAGGTATGCTGCTCAACTTGTTGACGTACAACGTCCTGTCACTTAAGGAGCTTGCCAACAGGGTCGCTGTGTCCAAGATGATGAGGGACAACAACATCTGCGTTGCTGGGTTTCAGGAAACCAGAGGGGCGATTGATGAGGTCGTCGATGAACCTGATTTCCGCAGGTTCTGCGCCGCGGGCATCAAAGGCTGCTTTGGATGTGAAATATGGCTCAATAAGCAGTGCGGATTGAGCGTGAATTCTTTTGCCGTTCGGAAGTGCACTCCGCGCCTGCTTTGCGTGTTGGGTAAAATTGGTCGTGTCAAGGTTGCCTTGATTTCCGGACATGTGCCACATTCAAAACATACCGACCAGGTCGATATATGGTGGAGTGATTTCCGCAGCCTGTTGGATGGCCTCAGTGCAGACACTTCTCCCATTGTGTTTGTTGATGCCAACGCTCGGTACGAGCTTGATGCGCACGATAACAGGCGACCAGTCAACAAAAGTGCCCAGCAACAGGTCCAGTGTGAACAGGATTACGGGCTGGTTTCTTCGAAGCACAAGGATTACTGGGGCAAAGACGTGGTAACTTGGTGGGGACCTACTCACAAACCTGATGTGTTGGACTACGTCATGGTTCCTGCTGCGTGGGACGCTTCCATGCGAACTTTGGGCAAACCGCGGGATGCTGTTGACATGTTTGCGGGCTGGGACCACGAGCCTTTGCAGGTTGATGTTTGGTTGCAAGTTGAATGCGATGCCAGACAAACCCGGCCGGCCTTGGATCGTAAAGCCATGAGGGAACCTTGCAATAGGGAATCCCTTCAAAATGTCTTGCTGTCGGTGCCGGACTGTCCTTGGTATGTGGATGTGGATGCGCAAGTCGAGCGCATACATCACCATCTGGTTGACAAGTTACATAAAGTGTTTCCGCTGCGTAGGTCACGTCCCAAGCAAGCGCACATCAGTGATGAGACATGGCAGCTGATTCGCGCCAGGCATGCCGCTAGAAAGACGCTCAGGTACATGCAGGCAGGCGTCAGCCAGGAGTTGCGTGCTTGGGTTTTTGAGTTGTGGAAGGGTGTTGTTAAGCGTTCCTGCAAGGCTTGTCGGCCACATTGGACCCATCGAAGGAGAATTAACGCGACTAAGGTCGCTATTCAGTTGCAGGGCTTGGCCAAGCGGATTCGGGTCAGTGTGTGTCAAGATCGGGCAAAGCATGTGCAGGCAGCGTTTGTTGCGGCGTGGTCGCAGGGTCCCGCTCAAATGGCTTACATGATTCGAGGAATCGTGAAACAGGGACGTAAATTTAAGGCGCCCAGATTAGCACCACTGTTGAAGCTTGATGATGGCACTTGGGAGGCTGACTCAGCCGTCACTCTTCACATGTTAAGTAAACATTTTGCAGGCGCGGAACATGCCGTTGAGATGTTGGAATGTGAAGTTGAGGAAGGTTTGCGAGCCGTTCCAGTTTGCGGAGGCCTTGTTGTTGAGGATTTGCAGCACTTGCCGAGCTTGATAGATGTAGCAGAGGGTTTTCGCAGCATGTCGCTTGGAAAGGCTTCCGGGCTGAGCGGTGTTCCTGCTGAGGCGCTTGCCGGAGCCCCTACGGAAGCTGCGATGTTGTTTTACCCTGTCCTTTTGAAAACGGCCGTCCGTGGTGTTGCGCCAAAAGCGTGGCGGAAGGTATGGGCCATTCCGCTCGCAAAACCTGGCAAGCAACCGGGTACTGTAGGCGCCTGGAGATCCATAGCCCTGCAAGAGGCGGGAATGAAAGGGCTGGCGCGAGCCATAAGATGCAAACTCATGGAGCACATGGTGCCTAAATTCCAACATGGTCAGGGAGGGTCGCACAAAGGTTCGAGTCTTGATTTTCCTGTTGCCCTCACCAAGAGCCATGCTAGAGTTCTTAGGCAAAGGGGCCAATGTGGAGCCATTGTGTTTCTTGACGGGGTGTCAGCCTTTTACGCGGCCGTTCGACAACACTTGTTTGATGCTGAACTGAATTTGAATGATCAGGAGCGGATAGTGGCCTTGATTGAGATGCTGAGTCCGCACGACCATGTCCGACAGGAAATTTTTGCTGTCTTGATGGGCCCTTCCGTGTTCGAAGAAGCTTCAGTCCCTCATGTGTTGAGAAGACTTGTCGCCACCACTCTGCAGAGCACCTTTTTCACCATGAATCCTGAGTCCGACGCTGTCTGGGCCACCAGTACCGGCACGACCCCTGGTGCGCCGCTTGCCGATGCCTTATTTCAGTGTGTTTTCGCCAGATGCATCAAAGAAATAGAGGGTAAAATCAATGTGACTGCGACGTCCTTCATGGATGCGGGTCATCAAAAGCAACCCCCTGTGGCTACTTGGATGGATGACGCTGCCATCCTGGCAAGCGTGAGCCATCCTGCGAGTCTGATTGGCGTGGCGCAATCCATCGTGCATGATGCTCAGGCTGCCATGGAGAAAATCGGCATTCAGACAAATTTTGATCAGTCTAAAACTGAGGCCTTGCTCATGTTCAATGGAAAGTACAGTAAGCAGTATGCTAAACAGTGGCTCACCGCTTCGCAACCTCATTTCATCACTGAGCTGCATGGTGGTCAAAGTGTTCGGGTTGTCATTACTCCTACTTACAACCACCTTGGCAGCATCGTGCAAAGCAACGGAGGTGATGATGAAGACATTGCCAGGCGCAGACTTTTGACTAGGTTGGCTTACCAACCCATACACAAACGGCTGCTTTACAATCCGCACTTGAGTGCGAAAGAAAAGAAAAATGTCGTTAGCTCCATGGTTGAGAGAAGGTACTTGCAAGGCGCCGGACATTGGGCATTGCGCACTGAAGCGGAATTGAGGGGTTACATTGCGGGCTACATGCTGTTTTGGCGCCGCAGTTGTAGACCCTTGCTTGGTGTCTCTTCGATCGGGGCTACCGATGAGCGTGTGTGCTGCATGCTTGGTGTGCTGTGTCCTTTGGAGAGGCTGGCTGTTGAGCGTGTTAGGTGCTTGCTGCGAGCATTGAAATGTGACGGCGGTTATCTGGCTGCCGTGCTTGGTGAAGATACGTGGTGGACACCCAGAGTCAAGGACGATTTGGTGAAGATCCTGACTATGAATGCGAGCAGGGCGCTGCTGAGCTCTTTTTCTGGAGGTGCATTGACCACCGAATTCGTTCACTATGTCAGAGCAAACGTTGCATACATCAAGAACTCCTTGTCCAAGTTTCAGTCAGTGATCTTGCAGTCAAGGAGCCGCGAGCAAGAAGCCTGTCTTGCTCTGTCGCAGCTCCGCATGCGTGCTGAGACTGACAATGTTGCTGTCTGTGTTGGACGCGTCACCCAATGCGTTGAAGGATATGTGTGTGTTACCTGCGGTAGGACTTTTGCTACCGGGGCCGCTAGGGGGTCACATCAGCAGAAAGTTCATCGGCAGGCGCCGAGTGTGGCCACGCTTGTAAAAGGATCTTCATGCGCAGTCTGCTCTGTTGAGTTCTTCTCCACCGACAGGCTGAGACGACATGTGCGTAGGAGTCTTTGCTGTCGCGATGCGTATCATGCTGCAGATTTGGATCATGATGGCCCTGTGATTGCTAGCCGCTGTTTTGCCTGGCAACCTGCCACGAAATGCCAGGGACCAATCCCTTTTTGGGCTACTTTAAGGCCGCGGCAGCAGGAGGGCCAAAACAATGTTGCGGTTGGGTTTTTGTCCTCAGCTTTCTTATGCAACTTGTTGCAAGCCTGCCCTGCTAAGTTCGAGTCCCGTGCCGTTGCGGGTTTTGTGGAAAAAGTCAGTCGAGCTATCAGCTCAGTTGAAGATACGTATGAAGGGATTTGCAGCTTGATTGAGACGCTCCCCTGTGGTACCTACGGTGTACTTGCCCTCCAGGACGTGGTTCAGGCCTTGGGCCTGCGAAATACACGTTCTGCTGGAGGCAGGGGCGCCTGTTGGTGACCAGGGCAGGCCACAGGCCAGCTGAAGACTTTTGGAAACTCTAGGTATGCATGCTGAATTAATCATGCGTCAGATTTGAACCAAGCTGAGTCGAACAGAACAGACCTTTTCCATAATGGCATTATTATATTTGTGGGAATGGAAGAAATTGCGGACCCTCACTGAAGACCGCTCAGGTCCCACTTTTCTGAGGGCTCTGGGGATTGATTTAAAGGGGATGGCCCGGATTCGGCTAGGACTCACATTGTAGCATGCATTCTATCATTACCCCTTGATTCTCAATAAGGTGACAAAACACATTGCGCCGGGCTTCTGCAATCCAGGAGGTGATGCAACACTACTTAAAGGCCACTTCCGGGTGCAAGGGAGTGTGAGCTTCAAGGCTGCGGGGCTGGTTGCCCGTAACAGAGACCCTGGAGCCAATGACGCCATTGCAAGACTGGTATGCTGGCAGTTCCTGGCGCACATCCAGAGATTCAAGTCGTACTGAGACATGTCAGGTAAATCCGTACAGTCTTCTCTATGCCATGGCCAAACAGAAAGTGCCACTTGCCAACAGTGGAAAAACAGATGTCAATGTGCCAAAGCTGCTACAGGCACGTCAAAATGCAAAAGGACCTCGCGGCTGGAACTAAACAACAACCAGACATGCCATGTCAGTGACGACAAGAATAAGCATTGGCTGAAGCCAACGCAGAAGAGGCGAACTGAAGGCTCCCAGCACGTCGTGTCCAGTTGGAGATCGAGAAGGTGGCAGGTCTTGTCCATCTGTTATGCTTTTGTTGTTCTTTTTTTGGTCCTCTTCTTGTCTATCTTCATTGTTGTCCGCTTGCTCCCCTCAGTTGCCTTTGCGCCGTGTTTCTCTCGTCCCATTGTTGCACTTTTTTGGGCCTTGTGTTCTCATTGTTCTCCCTGTGTTGTCTCGTCCGTGTGCTTGTTAGCCACCCTGTGCTCTTTCGCCATCTCTCCCTCCCTCTCTCTCTCTTTCTTTCGCGCTCTCTTGTCTCTCCACTTGCTATGGTCCATCCCGTTATCCTTTGGCTAAGCGAAGCATCGCGCAGCAAGAGTTGCACCAAGATGCCTCTCAGCGATTACGTAGCGTTCTCGGCTCGCATCCCTCCACTTCCTTCAGGCCGTCGTTCTGTGCAGAGCGCACTATTCTCCGATCTCATGAGGGCAAAGAACACGGGACGCTCGACACCCGTTTAGCACGAACAAACGCGGCGAGAAACCTTGATATTCTGAAGGAGCCTGAGAGCAAAAAGTATGTTTGCCGCCGGTCGTCTGCCATCACGAAGGGTGTTCGCAAGCATGTCCTGAAGCGAACCACCCGTAATTAATGGCAGAGCGGCAGCCGTGCCCATTACAAGTTGGAGCCAACTGTAGAAAGAATCATGAACACTTAATGCCATCTCTCATGCGTCCGCGCACATTCTGACATCCCTACAATACTAGATGCTGACATGGGAGAAGCCTTTTTGCTGGGTGGTTCCCGCAGTATGTTGGCTAGCCGCTTGTCGGCGCCTCTACGTCCGATTGTGCGTACGGCAACAGGGAACCTACAGTATAGCAAAAAGAAAGGGAGACAGAACCGCCGGGGTTGGCAGAGAAGATCATGCTAAGACTGACAAGGGAGATGCTTGAGGAAGC
>CAJNIZ010027780.1:180089-198225 GCA_905231905.1 Symbiodinium pilosum
ACCACCACCACCACCACCACCAAAGGTAAATAGTCATAACATGAAGTGTAGCAATTATAGCTTTCACAGCAATGTAGTTACTAATGAAAATCAAACCCATGATGAAAACAAGAGCGGCATTAAGCGTATGTTTAATTCAGGATACAATACGCGCTGCATCTGGTCATGCTGCACCGCGGTGGTTCTGCGGAGATCGTCTCTCGCCCCTCGTCTACCCAGGATTGAAAGGACTGTCAGAATTATGGATTTAGGCGTTCGAGTTCGAGGTTGAGGATTTGGGGCTTACCATTTAGGATTATGCTTTCAGTCAGGCTTTAACACTTTAAAGTTCAGAGCTGAGAGTTTACGGCCATGTGGTTTGGGGGTTTGGTGTGTAGAGTTTACTCTTTTTGTTTTTGGAGTTGGGTTTAGGTGAAGTGGTGTTAGGATGGTTTAGGTTTTGGGGATTGGCGTGATCTGTAGGCGTAACCCAATACAAGTTATGGACGAAGCCCGGCTATGATTGTGGCGTTCAAGTGCAGCCTTGGAAGCCCCTCAACGCCAAATCTTGAAACACCGAAGCACTTTAAACTTTTATGTGCCTTTTTGTGCCCGAAGCTTAGACCTTGTACATACGTGTGCGTATGCATGTACGTATGTATGCATGTATCTCTGTATGTATGCATGCACGAGACTTCTGTGTATCTGAGGATTGATTGAAGCCGAAGCAGATGTGAATGATCGGTTCACCACTCCTGTTTGCAGCGTGCTGGGAGTGATGCTCAGGACTCTGCTAAGCCCTGAACGCTACACCGTAAGCTGAAAACCCCCACACTTTAACTTCATGGTTCTGAGGCAAGTGTTGGGCCAAAGGCCTTGACATGCCCATTCGTGGGAGCCAGTAGTGTCTGTCCGCACTGATTGCAGGAAAGGGGCATTGTGCTTCTTCATGTCGCATATCCAAACTTAGCTACGTAGGTCTCCATCTTGATAGGGACTCTGAAAATAGACCGTGCCCCCCAAAAAGGATCCTGCTTGCAAGCGGGGAACCAACACTGCCCAGAAAATCTGAACGTTACATCCCAAACCCTAAACCTTCAACTCCGAATCGTGGATGAGGACACTGAGCCTCCGGCATGCGTGGAGGACTTTGCTTTTGAAAAGTTTGTCTGTCAGATGAGTTTGTACCTTCATGTTTATACCTTAAATCACGTACCCCAAGTGGACATGTTTTCGCTGAAGCCCAAAACCAGACAATTGGAAAACACAATTTCTGTCATGATCAGTCCTCCCACATTATGGGGTGATGGAGTACCGCAGCCTGAAGCACTTGGTTGGCTTTTCAATTTGGGTTTCGGGTTTTGCGTTTGGCGATCCATTGGGCGTAGAATCCCTGGGACCCGCCGGGTGCCTCGCATTATGATGACCCTTTTGAATGACGGCTTCCCCGTCCTCGCCCCAGATAATCCTGGCCAAGTTGCGAGCTTCGCCATTCCCTAGCATTCGACCCGAACGCTCAAGCCCCTTTCCCCAATCCCTGAATCCTTACAGTTAAGGTTACAGTTTGAACCCCGAGTGTTACTAGTAATAGCAACAGTGATGACACAAACAGCCAAGAGTAGAATCAATGTTCAATAATCCTTAGATACTCTGGGAGGACATCGGCCCTGAGTGCTTATGCCTACCATCATTTTGGAGCCACGCCTCTGATGTCCAGCATCCTTACTGGCACCTTTGAGGTCTGCGGCTTCACAGAAAGGGTATTGGGCTCATGGTTCCGGATTTGGGGCTCTGGTTTTTTGGAGGTCAGAGCTTGGGTCTTATTTGGGTGCGGGATTTGGGGGTCCCGTGTCAGTTCAGCGGGATTCATTTGTTGGTTTGCATTCTGAAGGGCTGGATTTTTAGAGTCCGTTGGCCCCCTCCCCTAATCACAAGGTAGGTGGCCGACCCGCTGCCCCTATATCTTGCACATTATGGAGATGTAGTTTTCAGGGTATGCTTGCTCATGGGCTTATGCCACAGGGCCTGAATATCATACATATTATGCATACCTGAATCCTGAACCAGAACCCTGAACCCTCAACTCAGTGCCCAATCCTCAAATCCTGAGCCCTATGCCCTACAGCGTCACATGTGTATTTCTTAGCAACGCTCCTGCTTCTCAGAAACCCACATGTGTATCCGCAAGCTCGAAGCACCCACGATGTTCACAGCAATATGGTCATGGAGGGCCTCCTAGTCAATTCATTCAATGGCATCCAGTAAAGGCTTTCAAGTGCTGAGAAGCTCTATGCTGTAGTCTGACATGTTTCACGTTTCTAAAAGAGGTCACCGCAATTCTTTTGGGCACCGGTGCGAGCACAGAGCTACGAAATGCACGCGGGCGCGGCCTGGGTGCATTTAGGTCCAGGTTTTAGGCGTCTACGTGTCGAGGTGTTTAGGACATTCTGGGCCTGCAAGGTCTAGGCGCTAGGCGATTTGGAGTGAGTTAGGGAGAAAAGGTTTGAGGCTCAGAAGCTGTGGAAGAAGCATCAAGAATCCGCTCCACACCATGGATCTGTTATCGCCCTGCTCCAGTTTTTACTTGAAACCTGTGCGCGAGGAGCTTGGGTTCTTGCTTTGGAGGTTGGGGTTTACTTGGAGGCACATGGAGATAGATATGAATAGTGGTTCAAGCCAAAATCATATTTCAACTAGGTATACTTATCTATTCCGATGAAAGCTCCACTCGTAGATAGCCATGAATTGTGTATTAGGGGTTTGGCTTGACTTGGGCACGTAGGCTCGGGTGATTGAGAACGACCTGACCCGAATCCCCTCCAAATGATTGCCTTGCAAAAGGTCCAGCCCTACATTTGCAGTAGAAGAAAATAGAAACTTCTATATTATATTGGGGAGAAATGGGGATA
Source organism: Symbiodinium pilosum (assembly GCA_905231905.1). Taxonomy (NCBI): domain Eukaryota; class Dinophyceae; order Suessiales; family Symbiodiniaceae; genus Symbiodinium; species Symbiodinium pilosum. Next base: position 182,978 of record CAJNIZ010027780.1, read on the forward strand.
ATGGAAACAAAAATGGAAACTACTATATGGGCATGCAGTCGAGGATTTTCTTACTGGTGTTAGTTTAGGAGGTGCTGGAAGAAAGCATGCCTGAAATGGTCCTTACACAAGCCTTTCGCATAGCCCTTGCATTGCCACCAGCTACCCAAAATCTAAAGCCCGAAACCTTAAAACCCTTGGCCTCAAACCAAACCCTCAAGCAACACATAGCAAACCCTCAAAGAGTACATAGTAAACCTTGAAATGCCACATGGTAAACCCTTGAATAGTGCATGCTAATTGCAAGTTCCTGATCCCAGGTACGGCCTGGGATCTTGCGGTGGAGACTGCAGCACCGGACTACGTCGTCTCGGCGCTGGAGGTCCATGGGGACTTCCCTAAATTCATGTTGTGGGGTTCCTCAGTGAGACTAGAGTCCGGAATTGTGGGGATCTCCTTGGGACTGGTACGGCGCTGCCTCTGAAATAGGCACGATGCTGTATTAAGTTCCTATTTCATTACAGGTCTCTATGTGAGCCATTGTCTAAGCTCCTGGTATCCCCCTTAAGAACCCCTAAAACAGTCTCATATATAATCCCATATGTATCCCCCTTCGAGGAGTTTAGACTATAGCTCAAAAAGGTTGTCCCATCCCAAACAGTCATGCAGGCCAAGCTCCTTATAGGACATTGTGAGTCAGCTCCAGGCTTGGATTTTTATAGGCGTGAGGATTGCATAGGGGTTGGCAGCTGGATTACGTGTGGACTTGCAAAAGGTAGATAAGAAGCAGAGATACGAAAAACTCGACAAGGATTCAACAGATTCCGTGGGTTGTTGGTGTAAGGCTCTTTAAGTAAGTAGTCGTATTTAGCCGCGCAGGAATGGAGTTGAGCTACAGGCTATAAGTACCGATAGTGTGAAGATGAAGTCAAGGCAGGTGGGCTGAAGATATTCGTTGGCCTATACCTACGGTTAGAGGCTAAAGGGTTTCAGGGTTTGGGGTCCAGTCTAGGATTGGTTCACGGTCACCGGAGAAGAGGAGGGTGCAGGTAGGCTGGGTTGATCTTTCGTCGATTCACTGTGCCGCCTCCTCTCCGTGGCTTCCTTGATGAGGATCCCACTACCTTTTGGAGGACTTGACGTGCTGCGCCTAGTGTTGAAGCATAACCATGTGCACCCCCAAGCCCTGAACCATGAGCATATTGTATCTTGGTGTAGTAATGCCTGTGGCCATGACCGGCAAATTTCGATGCGGTCCAAGTAGTGGGCTTGAGGAATTAAAGATCAAGGAAAAGGATGTGCCCACAACAATCCCCTCACCCGGACTGCATCCCACTAAACCTCGACCCTATACCCTGAAGCCTAACAGACCCTAACATCTGCAATGGTGCAGGGGAAGGGAGATGCCTACGACAGCCTCGTCCTTGCCTTCGCGGACATCGTCCGAGAGATTGGCTTCATCTCAGAAGAGCTCTGAGTTGCGTAGGGTTAAAGGTTTGGGATCTAAGTCTACTCTAAGTTATAACCAGGTACTGTCCGATAGTCGGTCACCTAGCTAAGGATTGGGGATTGGCAGTTGGTTTGCTTTTGGTTCACTTTTTCGTGCCGGGATAGGGAAGGTATGCCGTTATATGGTCAGGGGCAACAAGACTGTTGCCATGGTGTTACGAAGGCGCTTTCCGAAATTACGGGCCCCAAGGGTACCCCGTCTCTTGGCGAAGGAAGTCATGTGCCCTCGCAGAAAGTAGTTACATGTCAACAGCCGTGCAAGCAAAATTGCGGTACAACATGCCAACCCGCTGTGGAGCTCCACGAGTGTTGGGTCTCTCTAGCGGGTCTGGAAAGAGGGTCGCCCTAAATGACATACCCTCCCTTGCCCTCACATCGAAACCCGAAACCTAACCTAAACAGGCATGGGATCCAGAGGGTCCGGACATGTTGGCTTCATTTCAGAGTATGGGACGTTTCTTGGAGTAAGCCCTACGTATTCTGCGAGGGCGACCGCGAAGATTTCCTTACAAATCCCTGGTCTCTAGGTCTTTACAGTGAAAGGTTTTTGTTTATTTGGGACTCTAGGTTTGAAACTTGTATTAAGTGGAACGCGAATAGGCTCAACTTCCAAGGACAGTCTCTGCACTTGCCTTCATGGTAGTTCAGGTCCAAGACTATAGACCCGAAACCCTGGCGCCCAGCTTTCCAAGACCGTGTCCTGTTTGCTGTCGGATCAGACGACAGATCTGAATTGTTACGGGTGTTTCCATGTAGAGGAGGGCCCAATCTAGACCCCAATACATTCCATTCTTTGGTATGGGTACCCACCGAAAGGGCCCCCGTGTTTTGGAAACCTCTCCATACGTTTCAGGAGACTGCCCATGGATGTCGAAGACACTGGGGCTAGTTTCCTCGTTGACTTCTGGTGTTTCTGGGGATCATCGCCTGCGAATCCAAATTTTGAACTGAATTCTGGAACTGATCTAGACTTCATGTTATTCGAGGGACAGGACGCTGGCCTCAAAACCTTAGCCCTAAGCCCTGAGGCCATAATCCCCAAATTCAAAAATGGGTAAGAAGAACCCAAAGAGGCTGAGGCCTTGATGTTTGCTTCATACTGGCCTGCCACAGGGAGCGCCAAAAGGCATGCTTCAAACATGAACCTAAAAAGGGGTCTGTTGGGGTGTAGGATTTGGTATTTTGGGTTAAGGGTCTTTTGGGTTGATGCTTCAGGGTGTGGATTCGGGCTTAGCTTGTGGCTCCATTGCTTTTGCCATCTTATATCTTACAGCCCTGCCTGCTCTGAAGTAATATCCAGGTTGTATGTAGCCTACAGTCCCTTACAACTACTGCTATGGATGACACCTGCATTCTGCAATGTACGTACCGAGACTTGTCCCAAACCCTGAGGATGACCCTGAGCATTGTCGCCGAAATAGAAGCAGTTCAATCCTGAGCAGCCGGCCTTTGACCTCCGCAAACTCAGACCCCCGAACCCTACTTATCGAACAACATGTATACATCCTATGACTACAACGTTGGGACCAACCACCGTATTCCTCCCCGTCAAAAACTTGCACCTCCCTGTACGCCAACTGCTAATCCTTCATCCACAACAAGGCACGCTTGCCTCAAACGCCAAACCCACAGCTTCAATCTAAGATTGGAAGTATGTGTCTCCTTAATAGGGGACCTCTATACCCCCTTGTTCCCCAATAGTTACTCAAACTGAGGGGCCCGCGTGTCCTAAGATAGTTCGCGTGTCGCAGGGCCAGCACCCACTGCAGCCCTCGCCAGCGCAGGCAGGTTGGTTAGCCGGAGTAACTTACATAATTACGGCACGCTACACATCATGTACTTTACCTATTGTATGTGTTAGATTACCTATATTGATTTGACTTTTTGATAGCCTGGGTATGAAAAGTAAACCTGATACAAAAAGCAACCGTCCCACTAAGATGCATGTCGCTGAATTGAAGTTTGATTTCAGCTCTCCTGTGAGAACTCCGCGCGTGTCCTTTCTTCCCTAGGGCTCCTCTTCGCATGTACTAAGCAAAGCCCTACGCCCTACGCGCTAAGCCCCAAACCCTAAAACAATTGTTCAGGGCTTGCGGGTTGATCTTAAGGCCGCGAGATTTTTGCGTTTGCGCTGTCGATATGTGATTGTTGTTGGTGACACGGTGACCTAGAGCGGACCTAAAGTTGTGAAGCATGCGAGCTGTCTTGCCTTGGGTTTGTGCCGGAAACGCTCCAGTTGCCTGCGATGGGATAGCTCATTAATTAAACGTGAGGGTGTGGGGTTGAGGCGGATCCGCTAGAGGGAAGCGCAGCTGATCCCCAAAGACGCCGTTTCTGCCTTTGTATGCTGAATCCCCTCCCATACCTACATGCCCTAAACTAGAAGCCTCGGGGCCGAATCCCAGGCCTGAGCCCCCCCCAGGACCACATCAACAGCCCAAAGCTCCCAGCCACGCTCTGGAATGGTATTTGTGCAAATCTTGAGCCCCGTGCCAGCCTCAAGCGGCTTCAATCTGGAAAACCAAGCCCCAATAATGGAGGATCACATGGAAACTACTACTTTAATCGCATGGAACCCCAGACAGCACAGGCCACTTTTTCTCGAGACAGAATTCTGGAGCTTCTCGGCAAAGTGCATGTTAGTTTTTGGGACAGTGCCGGAGAATGGAAACAGGATGGCTCGAGCTTAGCTCCCTTCTATTCAGGCTTACCCCAGAATCCTAGATACCCCGGGAGCCCTAAATCTTCTAAGTTCCCCGAACACAGAGAACCCCAAACCGAACCAAAACGACCAGGCACCCAATGGCGTGGATCCCACAGGTAGGGGCTCCCAGCTGCCCAAGCTGCTGTTTCAACTGGTTAGCTGTTAAGAAACATAATTTAAATATAATATGCGTACATAGTAATAATGTTCCTTATGCTATTGCAACTCAGTTTAAATTCCTTAGCAGCAACTCAGTCAAGGGGAAAACAAGTTTATGAGCGGCTACGCAAGGAGATCACATGTAGAGTTTGGGGTTTGGAGCTTTTCAGCGACTGGGGCGCCCCAATGGACCCGAAGGGGCTCCTAAGAGGATTAGGGGGTCCTTGTGTCCTTGTCATGACATGTAGATAGATACATAGATAGATAGATAGATAAATAGATAGATATATATAATATATATATATATTCATGCACACGCACACACATTTGGGCTTTGAGGGTTTCGAGCTTTGGATTCTTGGCTTGAGGGCACAGGTTTACGGTTTAGATTTCAGACTGTAGGGCATTCAGGGTCGATGGTTCAGGGTTTGGAGTTTGGGGTTTGCGGCTGTCAGACTCAAGGTTAGATACAAGTTTTAGGCTATGCGAGGGGCTCTGGGTCAGGGGTCAAGGGCTTTAGGGCTCAGGGTAAGCGGTTTGAGGTTTGTGTTCTGCAGCTACACGGATGTGCAGGCTGCAGCCAATCTTCAAGCCAAAGCCCTAACCCTTGGTCCCTTAACCCTAAGTCTTAAACCTTAAAGCCCAGCCCAGACAGACGCGAAGGACTCTGCATCTCTACCACTTTCCTTTTTTCTAGCTTAGGCTCTGGTTGACACGTGTCTTGACAGGAGGCAGAAGACAGCGAAGAACCAACACAGGCAGTGCTTACAAAGGAGAGCTCAAACTCCAAAACTTTGATCTTGAATCTGGAACCCTGAACCCTGAGTCTGAGACTCCATGTGGTAGTTTCTCAAAATAGGGGGACCCCAAATAGATCCAAGAAAAACTCTGACCCTTCTCATAGGGATCCCCAGACAGGGTACCTTTAATTTTTGAAAAACCCTAAACCCCATATACCCCTATACAACCCCTACAGAACCTATATATTCCCCTTAAAGCCACCCTTAATTTTAGGACAGCCCAATGTCTCACCCCCCCCACCTAAACTCTGATCTACTACTCACGCAGGTGGTCTGCCTGCCAGTGCACCGCCCGCGGCCACGCCAAACTACAAGGCCTTGGCTATGGCTACTGGTGCTTGAGGGTTTAGGGTTTAGGGAGAATGGGGGGCTTGCATCCCGATACTAGGGCCTAATACTCAGAGGATCTCTGTGGAGCCGCTAAGGGGGGGGGCGGTTCAGGAATCTGTTTATAGGAGTCCTTGCACCCCTGAAACCACCCGCTGAGAAACTCTCGGAATCCTTGGTCCTATTTGAAGTGAAAGCCCTGAAGTCCTCAAACCCTGAATGCTGCTGATGGTGCGTGTAGAGCCCTTAAGATGAACGTTGCAGTCACGTGATCATCCCCAAGCAACCTCTTCCGCCAGTTTACGGGTTTAGGGGTTCAGGGTTTGACAGAGGTTTACAGTCTCGGGGCCTGGGGGCCTGGGGGCCTGGAGTTGAGAGGCCCTAAAACCTAAAGGCATTGTGTTGGGAGTATGCTAGGACTTGGGCTGAGGGTATACAGTTGTCGGTGAAAAACTTCTGTACTCAAGGAGACAGTTTCAGGTGTAGTCACGGATGCTTCGGGCGGCAGTGAAGATATTGATTGTCTTACCTTAAACGGTTAGGCTAAACCCAAGATCTTAGATACTGCTTGCATTGTAGCTTTGCGTCCTACACCTTAAAGCCCCGCTGAAAGTTTTCTCCCAGTTGCTCCGGAGGATCCTCCTTAGGTGCCCCTGTAGGCTTCCAGTTTTTTGAGGGGATCGATAGGGTTCTGGGTTAGAGAGCTATATGAGGAGAGTCCAACTTCATGTTGAACGGGAAGTTCCGATGAATCCTAAACATTTGTTGCAGGGACGCTGGACATCATCCTGTGATGTAGATCTAGGCCCCATTGAGCTGGGTGCAGAAGTTTAAGACTTCGGATTGAAGACATGGCTTCCCTGTAACACCAAATGTCCGCTGCTTAGCGGTCATAGCCTTCTAGTTTTAGTACAAACGGGGTCAAAGATCACAGGCATGGTGCAGCAGGATCCAAAGCACCGGGAACCAGAGTCAGAACACAAGTATTCGACGGTAACGTGCAGTGACTAGACCCCTCAGAACCTGAAGGCTATAGCGCCAAGTGTCGCGGCCCAAAACTTTAATTCTGCGCATTGAACCCAAACTTCAAACCCTTAGCTTCAACCCTAAGCCCCAAACCCTAGATCCTAAACCTTCGCATAGACTCCGTTTCCTCAATCCCAAGAGCTGCAACCTGGGATTTTCTCAAGGTGGCTGTGCCCTGAGAAATCCTAGGTCCACCTTAGTCGTGATTGCATGTGTGTAGGATTTAGTGTTTAGAGTACATAAGTGTATGTACATATTCATGGAATATTATATATATACATACAGACGTATATATCAAGTGCTCTACTTCCTCCTGGCAGGCTCCGCCGGGGAGTCTGCAGGTGCGGGTGCTGCGGATCAGGGGGGTTTACTACTCGAATCGTTTCTGAACGATGCTTATGCAGGATCCCAGAATTCTGGTAAAATTACCATTTCGCTGTAATGGTTCTTAAGTGCAGCCTTGTTCAGCCAAGCGCCACGAATTCGGACGTGAGACCTTCGTCAATTTTGATCCATTCGGTGACCATCCATACCCAAAACATAATCACGCTCGTGTTCCTAGAGCATATAATGACCAGAGTATCACGCCCAAACCAGACTGGCGCTCGTGTTTCAAGAGCATACGGTGCACAAGCCATATGACCTTCGTGTTGCAAGAGCACATGGTGAGCTGAACATCCTTGCACGAACCATAAACATGGTTCTCTTCCAAGAGCACACGCTGACCAAAGCAATGCCCAAACCAGAATCACGTTCGTGTTCCGATGCGCGCGGTGAACACAGCATCCGTGCCCCACACATAATCAGATTCGTGTTTCGCACGCAGTGACCGCTGAGGACCTCCCATCCTAAAACTGAGTCAAAACCACCATATGCAAAAACGAAGGCAACCCCATCCCAAAAGACCTCGGCGATTCAATTCAGACGGCTGCCTACCAATGGAAAAATTCCGAAGCTTCGACTACTGCTGAGGACTTCCCGGGCTAAAAACGTAGTCAAACCACCAGAACAAGGCCAAAAAAAGACCATTCCATCTGGAACAAAACCTAAACACTCTCCGACATGGTGACCTGTTCGGAAGGCGTCCGAATCGAAGTCTCCTCCAAAATCAGTGGTTTCGGTCAAGCTAGCTAAAAATCACTGACAAACACGTCATGGCCTAAATTGCTACGCTTGCCTTGTACGCTCGTATTTCGCAGAATAAGCAGGACATATTCCAGCACGTTTCATTAGCTCCAACAGAGTCCTGAGTTCGCAAGGGTAGACAAGGCATGGCCAATATTTACAGGACCGGGAGTGTACGAACACTTGAACTAGTGAAGTCGCCCTCTCAAATGTTACCTCCTACACTTGTACTCCGTAACCCTGCATCCTAAATCTGGAATTGAAACCTTACTGGGGATCGTGGTTGTAGCTGTGTTTGAGTCTTTTCAGAATTCCGTCTGTAGAATTCTTATGGGGCACTCCGCTCAACACTCTGTTTAAGGTTTTTGGTTTGAAGGTTCAAATTTTAGAGTCTTGGATTTGGGGGTTTAAGGTTTAGAATTTCTCATGGAGCAATCTGTAGTCGCATCTTAAGCAACCCGTAGCACACTAGCTCTCATCGTACTAGATCTGTTGGGCACCAAAGCCCATACAGGTGCCATTTTGGGCCCCGTGTTTCTGTTTTTTCTAGGTGTTTGGACCCTTCCTGTTCTGGCAAACCTTCAGCCCCAAATCCCTACACCCTAAACCCCTGAATCCTACAGTAAACAAAGCCTAAATTCTTTAATCTAAATCCCAAAGCCTTAACTCCAGGAGCCCTAAGTTCCGACCTTCTAAATCACCCCTTAATCCCTGAACTCTTAAAATTCTCTTCCTTAAACTTCCTAAGCCCTAAGCCCTAAATCCTGAACGCTAAGCCTTCTCAAGCCCCCAGACTCTAAATCCCTTTACAATAATCCTACACCCCGATACCTAAACCCTGAATCTGAATCCCACAATCAATCAATCAATCCTATATCCCAAAGCCTTAAAGCCTTGAACCCTCATTCTACGCATGAGGCGGCCCCGCCGCCTACGCAGGCCATGCACGGCTTTTTCAAGTTAGAGGGTATCATGATAGTGCGTGCTGTAGGTATGTTGCGTTTAGGGGTTCAGGTTTAGGGCTTAGGGTTTAGGCTTTAAGGTTTAGGGTCTATCTATAGGGTTGAGGATTTAGGGGTTGGGATTTGGGGTTTATGGCCTGGATTTGTTGTTCTCGGCTTCTGTACGAGGACCGCAGGCGGTCATAGGGCAAAAAATATTCAAACAGCATCAGGGAGGAGGAGTCTTGGGCTGCAGAGGCTCTTGTTAAGGAAAGGTTGCCTCCCACCTAAGCAGCAACAACTCCACAGCGACGCCCCTCAACAAAAGATGATAGTAGCGACCCCTTGAAACCCTTGGGGGTTCCATTTTTGTTGTGGAGAGCCAGCATTGTAGGCCTTTTGGGTGCCCGTTGCTCTTGAGCGCGCCAGTGCCGGGCCGCTGGATCTAGCTAGCTCTTCGCATCCTAATCTCTACTTGGGTGAATGCAACATGGACCCATAATTCGCATGCAAGCTCCTTGAGGCGCCCCAGAGCTTGACGTGGCTCAGCCCTAAGCCATAAACACTACAGCTCCATGAGGGCATGAGCCATGTGGCTGAGGGATTAACGCCCCAACCCAACAAGTCTAGAGTTTAGTAGAGCTTTGGGGCCAGAATTCCTCTGCGCCTGGCACGGTTCAGGGGTTCAGGATTAGAATGCCGTCTGGATGAATTTCGTTTCTTAGATTCCAGACATCCCTCTCGGGAGCGTTAAAACAGCACCTGCAAAGTGTGTGGAATAGTAGGGTGACGGGACTCTGAATCCGAGTCTCGTTCCCGGTGAAGGCTATGGTTTCCGACTGGCCTCATTTGCCCATGTGAATTTAAGGCACGGACCTTTCGAAACAAAGGGGGGTGCCTGAACAAAAACCTTCAACCTGTGCCAAAAATCATGCGAACAAGGCAGATCTGCTGACACAACTGTACATATTGTTGACCGGAGGACCCTGCCCCCCTTTCACACCAAGAACTAAATAGGTGCCCTTTGGTGAGATGCCCCTTGTCAACTTGCCGCGAGCCGGGTGTGAAGCTGTGGGGTCTAGGGCTCAGGGCCCTACTAAATCCCTGAAGCCCTAATCCCTTGCGTGCCATCTTTGTTGTGTGAGAGACCCTTATCATCAGAAGCCCCAGAGAGGGAAGCCTTGCTTCGTCACATGACTGTCGAACATGTTCCAACTCAAGGGCAAATAACTGAGCATCCAGGACATGTTGCGGGTGCGCTAGCCCGAATGCTCCCACATTTGTCTTCCCGTGGCCGTTGTCCACAACAACAGCAAGGTTCAGAACCAGAGACTCAGGCGTCGGCATATGCACATCCCAGAATCCCAGAAGCTGATCTCCCAGTTATGAGAACACTCAAACCATATGGACCTGTAGATCAATCCGGGGCAGAACCCATGAAGAGAACAAACACCGCAAAACGCTGATGAAACCTTCACATAAGCCTGTACGTAGTCCCCATACAATATCCCCGCATCGTGGCCTACAACCCACATACTTCCCAAACTCCGCACGGCTCTGACCCGCATGCCCTAAAACCTCTGAATCTGTGCGGCAGGCACCGGCGCACAAGGCCCCGCCGCCGATGGCTACTGCAAAGCCCATGCAGCTGCCCTGGAGTTGAGGGTTTAGATTTAGGGTTAGTCTGTTGGTTAGTTGTTTCCTGGTCATATACCAAGGGACCGTCGAAAGGGCAGTACAGCAGATTTGAGATATGCCGCCCTCACAAGGTTTCGATTCAGGGCTGGGTGTAGGGCTTGAAAGTACCTAGATTTTTTGTTGTTTCTTTAGGCCCAACAGAGCTCGGGTCTTGAGGTTGCGTTGTTTGGGCCACCCTTTGGGTAAAGGACTGTTTGGTGTTGTTCAGCGGTTGGGTTTTTGAATTGGAGGCTCAAGATCTACGATTTGCGTGTGGCTGTGGCTTGAGTGCTTCAGGCCAGAAGCCGCTAAACCCTTTAACCCTAAAGCGCAATCTGTACAGCATTCCCACCGCATGGAGCCTTTGGTAAGATCGCCCCATGGCCCCGTACTTGCATGGAACCCTGAGGTTATAGACTTTGTTGTAATATATCTGCTTCGTAACCTTGATAAATGCCTGGGGTAACACTGTGAAAGTAGGTTCCTGCTCGTTCACACCCCCAGGGTCCCACAAAGTAGACGCTGCTTGGATGAGGCCGCGGAAAGCCCCACCCCCGTCGCTGAGCGGAGGGACGCAGGCCGCGCAACGCTGGTGATTTTGCTGTTGGTATTGTTGTGTTATGATTTGCAGACAACAGTCGGGAGTGTAGGATCGCATGTCTAGAGTTGGGGTGTTGGGGTTTTGGGTTTGGGGTCTTTCTTAGGGAGTGTAAATGTTACACGCAGATTAGAGAGCTCAAAATAGTTTGCTGTATTCGGCGTTCAGCATTCGTCATAGGATCAGCAGAGGTAGGTATTCGCGCTGCTGCTGATGGAGTCGGTGGCACGTAGCAGTGTTGTCGTTGTCGTCGTCGTCGTCGTTGTCAGTGGTGGTGGTGGTGGCGGCGGCGAATGGCGGCGGCGCGTGGGGTAGCATTGCCACTGTGATTATACAGCCAGACTGAGCTATCATCGATCGTACCATGCAGCTCAGAGCACCACATTAACAAAGGGCTCATTTGACCCGGGTTGTACACGGTGGGGTGCAGTGTGCGAAGAAGACGGGTAAGCATGAGGCCTCTGATATTATGGCATCTCCGTGAGCTATAGGCGAACCTCCACAGACGTGTACATTTCTGCCATAACCACACACCTATCCCACAGGAACCCTTATGTAAGGGAGTTGGCGTTTCTAGTAACCGTGGGTTGTGGTTAGTGTACATTGGATTCCGCAGGGATGCAGAACGCACACATGGAATGGCTAACTTTCAGGACTCCCTATGCTAGACCTGCAACAGATTGGAATCATGGCGCGTCAAACCAGATGGTGGCTTATATGGATAGTTGGCCTAAAGAGCCAAGCGTATTGCAGGTTGGTGACGGCCGAGTTTCCAGATTCAAAGAATCCTCGAAGTTTGAGCCTCAACGAAGAGGCCCATACGTAATCTCTTTGTAAGTCTCAAGCCCATAGGGTGCATTATTTTCATTAACCCCGCCAAAGAGGCTCCACCTGCGCCAACTCCGAAGAAAGCGCCTCCCCTGCTTCCCAGTGACATGGACTGAGCCGAAGGGTTGCGGATGGAGGAGTCTTGGGACGTAGGAGCCCCCAGAATTAATTTTCAGGAGCTCAAGTAGGGTTCAGAGATCTACGGTATAGGCTTGGGGGTGGCCCAAAGCCTTAAACCCAAAACCTCACGGAACCCAGGCGTAATCCTGACACTTACCAAAAGCGTTTGAGCAGTGATATTGCTTCTTGAGCCGGGGTTAAGCTTCCGCTGACTGCTGCGCGAATTCCTCACAAACCTTGCAAAACCTTAAAGTAGGCCGGCTGGCCCCTTTCCTGCAAAAGTTGGGTCAGACTACTACGATGTAGGTACATGGAGCTCAGAATAGAACTGCAGCTCCAATGGCCTTGTACTTCTGACAATCCCACGTGCCAATCTGAATCTAGTGTGAGATCAGGAATCGCAAGCTTATCCATCATCCCTGAACCCAGACCCTGCGTTTCCCGGATTCTTTGCGCTTGCCCAGCGGTAGCAGCGGTAGCTTCCCCTAAGATTCATAAATCCCATGCAAATCCCCAAGCTCTAAATCCAGAGCCCTCAGTTTTCGAACCTTTAACCTTAAATCACACAGCAAGCTCCCCAAACCCCAACACCGGCATCGCCTTCGGATCCGAAGCACGGAGCGTAGCGAGGAGCCGGTCGCTTGTCCATGGCTCAAGAGTCAAAGGGCATAGGGTGGGGCATTTAGGGTGTAGGGTTAAGCTTCCACACATTAAGGAGTCCATCAGGAGTATTTAGGCCGTAGGGCTGACGGTTTGAGGGTTTTATGAGGGTATTCAGGGATGAAGGCTTGGGTGTCGGGTTTTGGGTTCAAGAGCATTATTGTGGGCTTATTTTAGGGCTTGCGAACAAGGAGCTGGGTTTGTCAGTATCAAGACGACCGTGTCAGGTAGCACCCCTCAGGGACCCTAGCAAAAGAACATATGATGACTGTTTTTTTCAAGCAGGCATGAAGCTAAGATAGCTAAAGAGCGTTTGGGTGTTAATCCCCAAGCACGCAGCCGTGCATTCGGCAGATTGACCGCCCACTTGGCTGTTGACAAGATATGTTGACAAGATAATGCCCAGGCTTTTGTCGCAACATTCGCGGGTTCAAGGTACGCCTTGGTGGTTTGGGGTTTGTGCTAATGATGGCTGCCAGCACTCCTGCGACCTATGAACCCTGTGGACATTAAGTGGGGCGGGCTGTCATGACCGTAGTTTTCGATGGGTACACACTACACCGCGGCGCCTACTATCTTATGCCAGTCCAAGAGAGGCCATGACGGCCATGATTTTATCAAGCCTCATATTACTGATAGTTTGTGGTTTGGGAGTTTCTTGAAGTGATGAGTCTTTTTTTGGGAGTTCTCATGATCAGGACCCTATTTGCGGGGTGCACTGCGAACCTGAACTTTCGTAAAGAAACGTGCATGAGATTCTGAATTGCTTCGTACGATATGTAGCTAGATCCAAAGCAAGAAGAAGACAATACTGCAGTTGGCTGTTTCGGACAGTTGGGTCCAACGTATAGTTATTGTTCCGAACAGGCACCCCAAACCATACATTCTTTTGGCAATTATTCAGGCCCACACATCACACGATCCTTATAAGCACCCATATAATCCCCAGTTTCCATTTCATTTCCCATGTTCTTCGTCCATCTGATTCTCCATTTCTTGTTCTCTTCCATTTGATGCTCCATTACTCCATTATTGGTAACTCTACTTGAAAACCCTAAACCGTACACACTTAACCCAGCCCCTGATGGGTGTTTCCTGCGGGATGATAATCGGCCTGGGGCAGCGCTCGGCAACCATCAAGGGGCTGCTATGGGCTCCCCGATGAATATGGTAGTTTCCTTAAAATTGAATATAGACTTCAAAGCCGCAATATAGTATGGTCCTTATTCTGGGGGCCCCCAAAGAGATACCGCTAATTTTGGGAATCCCCCATATCAAATAGAGGCTTTTTAGGGATTATTTGGGGCTGTCAGGGCTCAGTAGGCCTTGTTACTTTCGGGGGCCGCATTTTGGGGAGCCCATGGTCAATCCCACCATTTTTTAGAGATTAGTGCCTTAGTGGGCAGCGCCGTAATTCCGGGCAACAGCAGAAAACCCGTAGAGATGTTGTTCGTGGTTATGGGAGAGATGCATCCCGAGAGTGGCTCCTCTATATAGCCTCCTATAACATGTTAGCTTCTTGTTTTCTTTTGCGTTCTATCACTGCTTGCTGACATCCAGCAAGCCAACTGATGTAGGGTTGGTATATGGTTGAGGGTATTTGAGGGTATTTGAGGGCCTTGGGGTTCGGGTTTTGGGGGTGTGGGCTTTGGGGATTGTTGCGCAGGGTTGCAGGTCTTTTGCAGTCGTATTGGCGTTGATGTGGGTTTAGGCTTTATAACCCAATTTCTTGGGATCCTGAATCTTCGATCCTTCTAAGTCGTGGCCTTTGTAGAGGCTCAGGATTTGGCGATCCAGGATAAATGCCGATGTTGGCTTCTCAGCTGGCGTCAACCTGTTCAAAGCTCCTTTTTTCACGGGAGCTGCATGTTTTGGGTACATGAGGAGCTATCACGAGACATGTGTATGGTCCTTATTACAGGGATGGCGGTTACCAGGGCCCGCTCGTTATTTATGATCTGAAAAATGTTCTGGGGCTTTGAGGACTTACTTGTTCATGGCCTCTCGTTTCAGAAGCTGTTTGGAATATCTTGTACCCTAGCACATGCCTCAATTCCTAGTTTTAGAGCCTGCCTGGTTGCGCTTCAGCCACAGGCCCTAAAACTAAAGCCTTTACCTGCTGCCCACGCAGTCTTGCGGTGCTGCGAACTTCGCGTGCCAGGCTTTAGGATCTGTGCGCCATCGCTTGCTTTTCACATGGCGCATGGTCGGCACTCCGCATTCACCTGGTGGCGCCTGACAGCAGCAAAAAAAAAGAGGTCCAGCTAGTCTAGAAACTTGCCTGGTGAGTTAAGGATTTAAAGTTCAGGGCCAGCGCATCTGAAAATGCTTGGTGGGCCAAACTCATAGGTGAGTTTGTAGGGGGAAGTACGCGGTTCTTTTGAACTCTGGGTGTCGAAGAAGCCATGAACTCCAACATGTGAAGCCCATGTCAAATTTTCTGACCGGCAGATTTGTTTTTTCTGGATTTTTTTGGCTCAGACTCGTGCAGATAGCCTCACACATTACGCTAAGGCTAGCTCATATACTGACTGGGGAAAGTCTTGGTCCAAGGGATCTACCCATTGTTCAGGCCTAGCAACCCTAAAGCCCTAAACCGCGTGCACCTGCTATTTTCAGCGGCAGCTGCAAGCAGTCTCGCTGAGACTAAGCTCCGAACCCAGAACCCCTACCCACAACAACTCTGAAGGAACGTGTTAAAGCCTTAATGAATAGCGATATCATGCTTATGGTTCTAGATTCCTTGCATAATCATCCTATAGGGCACCTCAAATAGACCTCAAAGTGATACTGGT